>JAVGWN010000643.1:0-13860 GCA_034552555.1 Semaprochilodus insignis
GTATGTTTGCGAGTTTTGTTATAAGGCGTATACAGTAGCAAGAGGTCATAGCTGTAAATATTGTTGCAACGTGTGTCAAGATGTTTTGTGTCACACGAAACCCCAGCGTGTCAAATGTTGTGATGACTGCTTGCGCTACTGCAAGTCCGACTACTGTTATGAACAGCATGAAAAACAGAAACAACAGCCGACTACAGGAGTGATGTCTTCCTCATGTGATCTGACCAAGTATTGTGAAAAATGCGGACGTCGTTATCATCTTAGTTTAACAAAACCAAAACCCCACAGATGCCTGTCCGGGCGCTGTGTTCATTGCGGTGACGAATTAGTGTCAGATACCGTACATGAATGTTATATACAACCGGTCAAATTAAAAGAACCCAGCAAATCATACATATTTTCTGACTTTGAGACACAAATTGAAAACGGCAAGCATGAAGCAAATTTTGTCTGTGCAATTACGTATGATGGTAGAGAGTTTAGAGCGGAAGGGTCGGACTGTGTAGCACGACTTGTCAAAGAGTTTAGCCGCCCCACATATCAGGGTTACATTTGGTTATCACACAATGCGGCCGGTTTTGTCAATTTCTTGCTACTGGAATATTTTTCTAAAGTGGGGATTGCCGTCAGAATCGCAATGATGGGGTGTAGACTGATCTCCATGTACGACGAAACATACAAACAGCGCTACATTGAGTCATATTCATTTATCCCGATGCGTTTAGCCAAAACTGCGTCAGCATTAAATTTAACATGTTCAGAGACAGGGCACGTTCCACACAAATTTAATCTGAAACAAAATGAAAACTACGTAGGCCCGTACCCCGCCAAGAGTTTTTATGGTTATGACACAATGCATGACAAAGACAGAAAGCAGTTTGACGAGTGGTACAACACTGTCTCTGGTGGTGTGTTTGACTTCAAAAAGGAGTTGTATGTTTATGGTAGGAACCATGTTGTTTTACTACAAGAGGCGTGCATTAAGTATCGTGACGAGTTCATCCAGTGTACAAAACTGGACCCGTTTAATTGAACAACTTTAGCATCGTGTTGCATAGCCGTGTACAAGACACATTTTCTTCCAAAAGACACACTAGCACTGACACACAACAAGGCGTACGTTAACCAACACAAGACTTTTTCAAATGTTTCTATTGAATGGCTTGAGTATGTTAAAAGTACAAGAGATGTAGACGTTCACCACGCTTTAACCCATGGCAAGATGAAGTTTGGTGTGTATTATGTGGATGGTTACTACGAAAAGGACAGTGTACGAAAAACCTTGGAGTTTAACGGATGTATGCATCATGGTCATGAATGTCGTTACAGTCACAACCGTGTCCATCCAATGTCAAAGGTGACGTATGGTGAATTGCGAAAGCAGTTTGATACCAAGGTGGAGGTATTTGTTCGAGCATATGGTCTAGAGGTTGAGGTTATGTGGGAATGTCAGTGGGCTAATGCTAAGAGGGTTGATCTGGATGTTGCAGCGTTTATGTCTACGTACACACAGTCAGAAAGGTTGAAACCGAGAGATGCGCTTTTGGGGGGTAGAACCAACGCATACAAACTGTACCACAAGGCTAGTGAGGGTGAGAAAATCAGATACTTGGACTTTGCCAGTTTGTATCCATTCTGTCAGGCCAGGAAGAAACACCCGGTAGGTCATCCAAAAGTCATTTTCAAAAATTTCGGACCTCTTGAAGAATACTACGGACTTGTCAAGGCAACCGTGTATCCACCTAGAAAACTCCTACACCCTGTTTTACCTTATCGTTGTAATGGTAAATTAATGTTCCCACTCTGTCGTACATGCGCTGAGTTAGAGAATCAAGCCCCACAGTGTGTTCATAATAATGAAGACAGATCAATCACAGGGACTTGGGTCAGTATTGAATTGCTGAAGGCTGTTGAGAAGGGCTATGTGGTGGCTAAAATCCATGAGGTGTGGCACTTTCCAGACACTTCAGGGACATTGTTCTGTGAGTACGTAAAGACATTTTTACAGTATAAACAGGAAGCAAGTGGTTACCCAGCACAAGTTGTCACAGAGGAGGAGAAGGCTGAATACATCAGGGATTATTTTGAAATGGAAAATATTCAGCTGAATCCTGACAAGATATGCAGGTCTATTAACAAATTGTTGTTAAACAGCTTGTGGGGTCATTTTTCAATGAGGGAAAAGTTGCCCGTGTCTGAGTTGTTGACAGACCCTGAACAGTTTTCACAACTTATCTTTGCCGACGGGTATGACGTTAAGCACTTTTCATTTGTCTCTGATACCACAGCATTGATCCAGTGGTGTTATTTCGATGGAGACCATTATCCGACATGTGACATTAATGTCTTTCTCAGGGCGTATACAACGGCACATGTGCGATTAGAATTGTATGATCTGATGGAGAGACTAGGTGATATACTGCTGTATAGCAACACTGACAGTGTTATTTCTGTTTCTCGCGAAGGTGACTGGGAACCACCTCTGGGTCCCTACTTAGGCGATTTGACAGATGAGATTGGCGGTGGCGATTACATTACAGAGTTCTGCTCGGGAGGTCCTAAGACATACGGTTATTGCACAGCTGCTGGTAAAACATGTATGAAGGCTAAGGGTATTACGCTAAATTCGGAAAATTCAAAAGTTGTTAGAGTCAACACACTGATCGATCTTGTTGACCATTACTTGGTGAATCAAAACAGTAGTCGACACATTCTGGCTTGTGCAGACGGCATCGTATAAAATAAAAAGAACCTCACGCTGATAAACAAGTCAGTGGTGAAGCGCTTCAAAGTCGTATATAACAAACGGGTCCAGTTGTCTGATTTTTCAACACTTCCTTATGGATACTAAACTTTTCCAAGACTATTACGGGGTGTGAGAGATTGCTAGTTTTGATTTTAGATTACAGCATCCTTTGTCTTGTGTAAGAAGTGATCCGTCAGATTCTGGGAAAACATTTTTTGTAAAACATTTAATTGAACGTACTGATGAGATGGTTTCAAAGAAAATAGAAAACATAGTGTACATTTATGACTGTTGGCAACCACTTTACGGTGATGTGTTAAGTGTTAGGTAGACAAATGTACCCTGGTAACACAACGTTTTTCATGAAGTGTTTTCAAAATGCTGCAAAAGAACCATTTGGTTATCTCATGATTGATTATAAAGCAAAGACTCCTGAAGACTTTGTCTCAGAACTGATCTGCTTTCAAACCGACCTGTTGTTTACATTCAAAAACACAGATAGGTCGATATGTCCGACAGACTATATAGAAACCTGTCGCTTCTTAAACTTCTATTTATAGCCAAACCAGCCCAGAGACGCGTTATTTTACAAACGGCATCTAATGAACTCATCTTAACCCTGTGCGAGATAGCTTTTAACGTGCTTAATGGTACCATACCTCTCACAACAAGACAGTATCGGTCACTAAAGAAGAAGAAGTCTGAAATAACATTTAGAAAGTTATTAATCAGAAAGGAGGTGGTATTCTTCTACCATTGTTGAGCGTGGCCCTGCCTTTCATAACGAGTTTGATAACCAAATTGTTGTTTCTCTTCTTGCTTGCACAGAAAGGTAGAGTCAGGAGACTGGAGGCTGGGGATGTTGGAGTAGTTTATTTCATGGCGATCGCAGTTCACTCACAGCTACTGTCCAAGGACAGTCCCATCCAGTCCAACTCAGTCTAGTCCAGTCCAGTCCAGTCTAAAGACACACAGGCTTTATACCCTGTTTCACCACCCCCCTTAAGGCACACAGAGGATGTGTCCCCATCTGGTAAAACCAGCTCTCCTTCTAATAGTTCTTGAACTATGACCTGTAGGACCCTGAGGGCTACATTCTCCCAGGGACTCCTCCTGTCGTAAATACCTAAAGCTTTGTTCTGGTAGTGCAGCTGTTCCCCACATGGTAAATGTATACATACTTGTATACAAAACAAACTTATTTACAAAACAGTGATATCCAACAACTCCCCCCTTTGGATGCCCTGAAAAAGGGTATTCATTCTACCACTAATCACTAAGAAACAAAACCAAAAATAAAAAAAAAACACTTTACCCCTTTCCTTCTGTAGAGTTTCAGTGTATAAAACTCGGAATGTCAAATGTAATTGGATGTTCTAGGATTGGTTAACATTATCTGTTCTACATCAACACGTGCTATCTGTATATGTTTGTTTTGCTTGTTGGCACAAAAACAGAAACACAGACTCATAACATAGATCAGAAGAATGCTACCACAAAAGGTTTGCTAACCTTTCCTTTGATTCTATTCTGTGTGGTTGGTTGTGGTCCTATTACTTGTAGTACATAATTTAATGAACATCGACCATTGAAACCAGCAGGTAGTTCACTAAAAGCGGAGCTTCCACATAGCCAATATGTATTAGTAGGTGCAGGAATACGACAAAATTTAGTAACAGACAACCAATTAATCCATGACTTAGTGTCATAAATACAATCTCAATGTTTTTGCTGTAAAACTGGATTGTTGTTTAGAGGTATGACTGTTATCTATTAGGCTAAGTCGTATCACATACTCACACAATGGTTTGGGAATTTCTCCAAGATATGGTGACATTTGGTCATAGTTTCCAACACACCAGGAATATCTATATGGAGTGATTATATTGTCGATGTTATGACCTGGAGCATATGTCTGTTCACATGCTGTTATACTAGGTGTACAACACTGAGATGGTTTTGACCGAGATATGTTATGACAGGGTGCTAATCTCAGAAGAAGAAACTACTGTTTGTAACAGACGACAAGTATCACAGTCAGAGATTGCATGACCAGTCCAGGCTATTTCAGCAGAAACGCTGACTGGATGGGGTATGCAGACATTTTGTGAACTTTAGAGTCCATATCAGCATGATGACATCTTAGTGCTTGATAACTTGGGGACAAGGATGAATAGATGCTGAACGTAGGACATTCAGATGTCTCTCTCCAGCTGCACTTCTTGAGATCAGGTGATGTCCAGTTGAATGGGTCTTTCAGAAAACCTGCAGCACCTCCTGCTTGTTCCATCCATTTTCACCTCCTAAGTTCTTCACACTCTGCTTTAGCTTTCCTGTAACACACATAACAGACAACAGCAGCAGTATCTGACAGCAAGTACACAGATGAATATAGAATTTAATTATTCTGAATTCTGGCTGACGACATATTGCATGTGGGGCCACATCTTTCCCTACCTAACTTACGGGTCCTAGTTGATTAAGAGGAGTATGGAATGCTAGTCATGTGATGGGGGAAGGGAAATCTTCACTCTGGGGTTGACCCCTGCTAGCATCTAAAACTAACAGTTCCTCCCAGAGCTCTCCTCTCACTCACCCGTACTTTCCTCTATTTAAGGTGGCAGCACTACTTTGCAATTTGAAATCTGTCAAATTTTGCAGACTTTGACCCTGTACTGCTTTGTCTGTAACGTTAAGTATATGGAGTGAGCCTTTTCACATAGCTTCCAGTGGACTAGCTGTGTGAACTCTGGTACCTCCTATTGATCTGGTACATTTGCATATTGCACCTCCGCAATCAGGTTTATCAGCCCTAGGGTTCAGTGATAGTCTTTGAATGCAACAAAGGTAACTTCCCTGAGGTCTTTTTAGCAGGCCATCATGCATTTTACCTTAACAATCCTCTATACAATCTGGACACACACTCTGAGATGTAGCCAGACACAAAAACAGATCACCCTAAACAGCTGTAACACTCACGCAACTCTTACCAGATATAACCAATATCAGAAAGCTCCCTTTATAGAGATTTCCAAATTCTTGAATTATACTGAACCTTAAAGTAGTGACTAACAGAACTTGTCTGCATTACTAATTTCAGTTCATATGTAAAATGTATTATTACATATTATATTTAGATTTATATTAGATACATAACTAATTTAGAAACTGTAGCTATATAAGATGTCATGTTGTTAATTAACACATCATTCTTTAGATCTTTATAAGGAAATATACCTCCTGCTATTGCAAGGCATTTCTGTTACTCTTTTGTTTAATTCTCAGACAAACCATGGTCCATAGACATCTTTGTCTGTTTTTCAGATTTTGACAACAACATGCTAGTATTATTGTCAGAATTAAAACGTGAGAATCATCTGTTAGTCTTCCCAGACTAATGATTAGACAATTACACATGTTCTCTGTTATTATCATAAACTCTGCAGTTTTGTCATGAGCTTGTTGGTAACCTCTACTGTAAATTCACTGTAATTTGCTCCTGCTGTCCTGAACTTATGTCAAAACAACACAGACTTAAATCATGTCTGAACATAATCTCAACAGATTAAGGTTATATGGTCAAATTGTTTTCCACAGCATGTTGCTTGGCAAACTGCTGATTTGCTTGACCAATTTACTGCATTTACTAATTAATGTAACTGAATAATCCTATCTTGAGCATCAGACATGGAATTCATCATTAAAGATAAGGATTAGACATCCAAACTCCTTTGAATTCAAACCTTAACTTTAGGAAACTGTGAGAGCAGAGCCAATTGCCCCTTCTTGGACATTAATTACACTTACATGAGTTGAACCAAAAGGCCTGACCACCAATAGACCTACAGTGGACCATAAAACATCAAGGCACCCATAAAACCATCAAGGCACCTCAGGTTGCCCAAAACAGATGCGCAGAGACACATCTTGCGGCAGACTGAAGCAGCTTTTAACAACTGAAGAGTAAACATCTTTACTCAAAGTTGAAGTTACTGAATAGCTGGTTCATGATGGTTCAGTACAGGTTTTGCCTACTCCTTATTGGTTTACTTGTGTGTAATCGGCTCTAATACACTCTCACAGTAGCCATTGTTATTTCACTCTATTCACCTCTGTGGGAGTGGCAGAAAATTGAGCTGCTCTCTTGATTAGCTTTAACAGTTTACCAGCCACCTTGGGGTAGATAACCCCACCTACTGATGTAGACTGAGTTTTCCCTAAACTCACTTTGCTCCTTGCCTCAAATGTCTTCTTTTTGCATTTGCAAGGACCCACATTACTGCAATAGGGACATGCGCTATCATGTGTTCTCTGAGTTTGCTGACTCCCTGTTTTATGGGATGCTTCCTGTGACACAGCATTTACATACAACTGCACAGCTGGTAGACTTTGGGACACCTCAATGTGTGAAGTCTCACCCTCAGCTCTTTGAATACCATTACTGCTCATCACACTCTCAGCCACACAATCAGACTGACCCCCATACAGTACAACTGTTTCAGCAATGAGCTGACTCAATGCTCCATTCTGATGGCAAGGTTTGATTTCTTCTGCCAGACAATTTATTTGCTCTGGATTCAGAGGCTCATGCTTGGTGGTTACCGTCATTTCACCTTCTGCCTTCTCTTCCTTGACTACGACTGTAGCTGTTTTTAAAGCAGTTTGACCGAGACCAACTTGATCAGAATTGTCTCCACTGCCACTGTCTCCACTGTTACTGGAAGTTTCAGATCCTGAAATTGAAGACTGCTCCTCCTTTGACCTGGGCTGGGGTTTATGTTTTTGCGATTTTCCTATTTTACATTCACGTGTCCAGTGTCCCTTCTTTCCACAACAGTGACACACACTGTTTGATTTATTCTGGGAGTTCTGACTGTTTTTCCGCTGGAATACAGTTTGCAACAGAGAGGAGATAGACCTTTTGACATGCGCATCTCTCTCATATACTGTTAAACACTCAGACAACTCAGAAAGTGTACTAGTTCGCCAGGCGAACTTCAAAAGAGGCAAAACTTTCCTCATGCTCTGAGTTAAACCATCAGCCCACTGGACTACAGACACCAAAGAATTCAACACATCTGCTACAGAATTAAACTCTGATCGTCCCCCATGGAGTAGATACACCTCAGCAAACCTCTGTGTGTACTGTCTCACAGGTTCATTTTTCCCCTGATAACACTCCACGATTCGTTTCCAGCAAACAGTAGACCCTACACTGTTCCGAAGCACTGTGAGCAACCCCACATTACAATCCTGCACTGCTCTTGGAGATTTCAACTTCTCTAACTGTTTCTCATAATATTCCTCCATAGTTTCAATCTCATCTGGCATGAGTATCTGTGAACACACAGAGATGACATCTAATGGATGGAGAGAATACAGTTTGATTTTCCGTGTCATTAGTGTCAGGAAAGGACCAATCTCCATTTCCTGTGGATGCTTAAACTCCTTAGACATGCGGTCTATCTGTTCTGGGGTTAAGACCTTGTGCTTGATAGAAGGTTTTGTTTCCCTCTCTCTGGATTTGACCAGTTTTGCCATAACTGGAGCAGCTTCCAACCTTGTTGGATTGTATCCTTCCTCATCACTGCTATGACTAGACCCTGAGCTGACCGACTGCTCTTTAGGTCTATGCTGACAATCTTTGAGACATGGATACAGGTTTTCCTTTCTTGCAGCTAATTCCTGAAATTCCTTGTTCTCCCTTTCAAGCTTAGCTACCTTTTCCTGTAGTGCTTCACACGTGTTCTGAGCACTAGTGGCTGCACGCTTATGATTGGCACACTCCTGTATCAATCGTGCATTATTCTGAGCTTGTTCAGTCATTAACAGGCAATGCCACTGTCTGAACAGCTGAACGCATCCCTCCAGATCTTTCTTCTTCATACACTTGGCTAAGATTACAAAGCACTGCTCCTGACTCCAGTCTGACTCTTCTGAGACACTAAATTTCTTACAGAGCTTAGCCTTTCTTTTAGAGCATAATTTATCTAACATCTTTGTTAGACCTGCCTCAAATGCTGCTCTGTTTACAAATGCTGTCGACATGTTAACATTTGTAGCAGACATTTTTACGCAAAACATTAATCACAAACAAAACAAAAACAAGTAACCCCTAGAGAAACTTTAACCCCTGCGTCATTTTCTTCTGACCGGGAATTTCTAATTCACCCTTGCGTCTCTGTTAGACTGGGAAATTTCTGCACGCTTGTAGGCAAGAGAAACATTCTATCACCTGCATGTTCTGTACCAAGGAAACTCACTTGGGAATCACAGTTTTGCAACAGATAAGGAAACCTCCCTACATCTATTGTCCTAATGAAACACAATTAGGAAATAAAGCGTTGCAAAAGACCAGAACCTGGATTTTGAGACCAAAAGAAACTCAAATCCACTTAAATCCTACACAATTAGGATCAGCCATGTGCTAAGGTCAGGAAATATCTGCCTCCCTCCTAGACTAGTACTAGGTAGATACAGACACACAACTGTTTGTAATTTTGACCTGGACAAACACTGTTTGCAGATCGCGAAGACTCACTCACATTAGATTTTAGTATGATCTCATGAGTACGCAGTTTTGATCTGGAAAACACATTTCACAGATCGCGAAGACTCACTCACATAGGATTTTGATATGATCTCATGAGTACGCAATGTAGACCTGGAATAACACAATTCACAGGTCGTTGTGATACTCACTCACAATACAGATTCAGTGAGCTCACCTAATATACCGGTTTGCCCCTGGAAAACACAGTTCACAGGTCGATATGATACTCACTCACACTAAATGGTCTTGTGAGCTCACCCAAAACACAACACCGGTTCATACCTGGACAACATAGATCACAGGCGGATGTGATACTCACGCACAATAAATGATCTAGTGAGTTCACCTAAAGCCTAGCTAGGACTTTTAACAAGACAAAACAAACATAAACTGACTCTTTTCCTTTTCTGGGGCTTTGCTTTTGTTTCTTAAGTTCTTTTTCTCCGGACGTCTCACTCACCCGTACCAGCAGCTGAAGAGAGATGTTCCGGATCCTGTTCGTGACGCCAATTGTTGTTTCTCTTCTTGCTTGCACAGAAAGGTAGAGTCAGGAGACTGGAGGCTGGGGATGTTGGAGTAGTTTATTTCATGGCGATCGCAGTTCACTCACAGCTACTGTCCAAGGACAGTCCCATCCAGTCCAACTCAGTCTAGTCCAGTCCAGTCCAGTCTAAAGACACACAGGCTTTATACCCTGTTTCACCACCCCCCTTAAGGCACACAGAGGATGTGTCCCCATCTGGTAAAACCAGCTCTCCTTCTAATAGTTCTTGAACTATGACCTGTAGGACCCTGAGGGCTACATTCTCCCAGGGACTCCTCCTGTCGTAAATACCTAAAGCTTTGTTCTGGTAATGCAGCTGTTCCCCACATGGTAAATGTATACATACTTGTATACAAAACAAACTTACTTACAAAACAGTGATATCCAACAAAATAAATTGAAAGTATGGAGTATGCCGAAAAAATGTTTTTGGTACCACAACACCAGCTGGATAAGTTGAAGAATGATCATTCACGGGTGTCAATTTGTGCCAAGTTTGGTGACTCTAGGACATTCCCTGCCCTTGCTAGGCCTAGTAGGATTGTTTTTTCCCCCTTGATGCGTAAGTCCAAATTCACATTTACCAACTGGATTTGGCCGTAACTCCCTGACCACTGATCCTAGAGTCACCAAACTCAGGCCACATTATCAGGGTGTTGTGTTGTCAACGTGTGCCCAGTTTGGTGACTCCCGGTCCTTCCCTGCCCTCGCTAGACCTTGTAGGATTTTTTTTCCGACTTCAGGCGGAAGTTCAAATTCACATTTACCAAATGGATTTGCCCATAACTCCCTGACATTTGACCCTAGAGTCACCAAACTAGGGTCACTTCATCAGGGTGTGCAGATGTCAACGTGTGCCAAGTTTGGTGACTCTAGGGCCTTCCTTGCCCTCTCTAGGCCTTGTAGGATTGGTTTTTCCCACTTGAGGCGGAAGTTCAAATTCACATTTACCAAATGGATTTGGCTGTAACTCCCTGGGCGTTGACCCTAGGAGTCAACAAACTGAGGCCACATTTTCAAGGTGTTGTGTTGTCAACGTGTGCCAAGTTTGGTGACTCTAGGATATTCCGTGCCCTTGCTTGGTCTTGTAGTATTGGTTTTTCCCACTTGAAGTGTACGACCAAATTCACATTTTCCACATGGATTTGGCTGTAACTCCCTGACCCTTAAATGTAGAGTCACCATACTTGGGCCACATTACCACGGTCTGGTCTTGTCAACGTGTGCCAAGTTTGGTGACTCTCGGGCCTTGCCTGCCCTCACTAGACCTTGTAGGAATGGTTTTTCCCAGTTGAGGCTTATGTCAAAATTGACATTTACCAAATGGATTTGGCTATAACTCCGTTACCTTTGACCCTAGAGTCACCAAACTCAGGTCACGTTATCAGGGTATTGTGTTGTCAACGTGTGCCATGTTTGGTGACTCTAGGTCTTTCCCTGCCCTCGCTAGACCTTGTAGGATTGGTTTTTCCCACTTGAGGCCTATTTCAAAATGCACATTAACCAAATGGATTTGTCCGTGATTCACTGATCTCTTGACCTAGATTCACCAAACTGGGGTAACATCATCAGGGTGTGGTGATGTCAACGTGTGCCAAGTTTGGTGACACTAGGACATTCCCTTCCCTCGCTAGACCTTTTAGGATTGATTTTTCCCACTTGAGGCCTACGACCAAATTTACATTTTCCAAATGGATTTGGCTGTGACTCCCTGACTATTGATCCTAGAGTCACCAAACTCAGGCCACATTATCAGGGTGTTGTGTTGTCAACATGTCCCATGTTTGGTGACTCTAGGACAGTCCCTGCCCTTGCTTGGCCTTGTAGGATTGTTTTTTCCCACTTCAGTCCTATCTCAAAACAAACATTAACCAAATGGATTTGTCCGTGATTGACTGATCTTTTGACCTAGACTCACCAAACTGGGGTCATGTCATCAGGGTGTGTTGATGTGAACGTGTGTCAAGTTTAGTGACTCTAGGGTGTTTCCTGCCCTCACTAGGCCTTGCAGGATTGTTTTTTCCCCCACTTGAGGCGCACGACCAAACTAACATTTTCCAAATGGATTTGGCCGTAACTCCCTGACCTTTCAACCTAGAGTCACCAAACTCAAGCCACATTATCAGGGTGTTGTGTTGTCAACGTGTGCCCAGTTTGGTGACTCTCAGGCTTTCCCAAATTGACATTTTCCAAATAAATTTGGCCGTAACTCCCTGACCTTAGTGCCTGGATGCACCAAACTCAGGCCACATTATCAGGATGTTTTTAGCAATGGACTGATTTTCCCACGTGAGGCGGAAGTACAAATTCACTTTAACCAAATGGATTTGTCCGTGATTCACTGATCTTTTGACCTAGATTCAGCAAACTGGGGTCATGTCATCAGGGTGTGGTGATGTCAAGGTGTGCCAAGTTTGGTGACTCTAGTTTCTTCCGTGCATTCGCTAGGCCTTTTAGCAATGGGCTGATTTTCCCACGTGAGGCGGAAGTACAAATTCACGTTTACCAAATGGATTTGGCTGTAACTCCCTGACCTTTAACCCTAGATTCACCAAACTCCGGCCACATTATCAGGCTGTGGTGATGTCAACGTGTGCCAAGTTTGGTGATTCTCGGGCCTTCCCTGCCCTCGCTAGGCCTTATAGGATTGGTTTTTCCAACTTGAGGCGTAATTGATATTTTCCAAGTGGATTTGGCCGTAACTCTCTGACCTTTGACCCTCGAGTCACCAAACTAGTGTCACGTCATCAGGGTGTGGTGATGTCAACGTTTGGTGACTCTAGGGCCTTCCCTGCCCTCGCTAGGCCTTGTAGGATTGGTTTTTCCCACTTGAGGCGTACGACCCAATTCACATTTTCCAAATGGATTTGGCTGTACCTCCATGACTATTGATCCTAGAGTCACCATACTCAGGCCACATTATTAGGGTGCTGTGTTGTCAATGTGTGCCAAGTTTGGTGACTCTAGGACATTCTGTGCCCTTGCTAGGTGTCACATCTGCTGCCTCTGTTTCCCCTCCTTGCCCACAGAGGTCGCTCTCTCCTGAATTCTAGTCCGTGTTTTCCACACCTGATTGTAATCAGCAGCCATTTTGTATTTATATACTCCGTTTTACTCAGTGTCTCTTGTGAGGTCTTGTACTGGCGTGCAATTCTGAGCGTGGCTTGGCAACATTCTTGTTTGGCTTTTTGGACTGATTTTCTGGTTTTGACCTGGTTTGTTTTGACTTGGATTTTTTGCCTAATAAATCTGCAGTTGGCTCCTCACTCCTGGTTTGGATCCTTGTAGGATTGGTGTTTCCCACTTGAGGTGTAAGTCCAATTGCACATTTACCAAATGGATTTGCCCATAACTCCCTGACCTTTGACCCTAGAGTCACCAAACTCAGGTCACATTATCAGGGTGTTGTGTTGTCAACTTGTGCCATGTTTGGTGACTCTCGGGCCTTCTCAAATTCACATTTTCCAAATAGATTTGGCAGTAACTCCATGACCTTTGACCCTAGAGTCACCAAACTCGGGTCACGTTATCAGGGTGTTGTGTTGTGAACGTGTGCCATGTTTGGTGACTCTAGGACATTCCCTGCCCTTGCTTGGCGTTGTAAGATTGTTTTTTCTCACTTGAGGCCTATCTCAAAATACACATTAACCAAATGGATTTGTCCGTGATTCAATGATCTTTTGACCTAGATTCACCAAACTGGGGTCACATCATCAGGGTGTGGTGATGTCAACATGTGCCAAGTTTGGTGACACTAGGGCCTTCCCTGCCCTCACTAGGCCTTGTGGGATTGATTTTTCCCACTTGAATTCTAAGTCCAAATTCACATTTACCAAATGGATTTACCCGTAACTCCCTGACCTTCGACCCCAGAGTCACCAAACTAAGGTCACATCATCATTTACCAAATGGATTTACCCGTAACTCCATGACCTTTGACCCTAGAGTCACCATACTCAGGCCACATTTACTGGGTGTGGTGATGTCAATGTGTGCCAAGGTTGATGATTCTAGGGC
>JAVGWN010000644.1:0-13856 GCA_034552555.1 Semaprochilodus insignis
TCCAGTTCCAGCTGCAGAAAAACAGCCCTGACGCAAAATGCAGCCTCCTCCACCCTTAACTGTGGGCATGGTGCTCTTTTGGTGATGCGCAGTGTTGGCTTTCTGTCAAACATAACTTTTGGAATTATGACCAGAAAGAAAGACCACAACATGTTTTCCTCACATACATCTGGCAGACCTGATGTGGGTTTTGGCGAAACACAGTCGGGCTTGTTTTTCTTTGTTTGAAAAGGCTTCTGTCTTGCCACACTGATCCAACAGTTTTCTTCTTGTCTTCTCATCAATTTATGAGGAATGTCCAGTTCTTCGTAATGTTACTGTTGTGGCAAATTTAATCAACTTCTTGATCACTGTCTTCACTGTGATCTATGGTAAATCATTCATGAGTAGGATATCTTCATTCTGTCATGACCTCTAAGATGCAGTCTCCTCCATCCGTTGTTTAACACAGCATGCAGTTATGTTCCTGATGACGTTGGACACACTCCTCTACAGAACCTCCAAGCATCTTCAGCCCTTCAAAAGAGAATCCAACAGCAATCGTGGTTGCTGAACAAGCACAAGTTAGTAGGGCAAGAAGAGTGACTTGGTGTACATCACTGTTGTAAGCAAAAAAGAAGCTGTGGTAGATACTTGGGCCATCTTTCTCTTAGCTGTAAGGGTGCACAACAAATCATGCATTGTGTGATTAAATCACTCGCACTGTCCATTTCCCTCTGAATGGTATGGTGTTGTGCGGCTCTTTGCACCCCACATATTTTACACTTTACAGGAGATCTCCTTCAAACTTTTGCCCCTGGCCACAATGTATACACTGGGGAACACCACAGACATCTAACTTCTCCACCAAGATCTGAGCAACTATACTGGATCCATTGTAAGAAATCCTTGTATGAAAAACAAGTCTGAAAACACGTCTGTGACCACAAGCACATTTTCATTTTATACATCTACCAAATTGGTAAAATGTATGCCTCCAAAAGTTTAAATCTGTATGTGAACTGATGTAATAAGTAACGTAAAAAATAACGTAAAAATAAAGTATTTAAAAGTGTTCTGTGTATTTTATGACACCTACTTACATTTACAATATTTCTGGGCAGACGCTCCTAAAAATTGATAGTTGATCATTTTTACACAGGTAGGTGAATCCAGCATTAGGAGTCTTGCCCATGGACTTGTATAGTGCACAGTGCTTACCCAGGTTGGGGATCAAACCCCAGTTTCTGTAGGTTATATTTAGGTTTTCAGTCTAGTTATAGTCCATTTATTAGCAGTCAGGTATTAAGTTCAGGTGTCTTGCATCTGCTACTTTTCATTTTAATAGCATGGTTATTTGTATAACATGACCAGAATCCCTCAGCAGGAGCAGCATGTAACTCTATGTGAATGTGTTGGTGTTAATTTCAGCAGTGGTATTGTCTTACAGTAAGGATATAATAATGTCTTTCTATGAACCATTTAAAAGAAGATTATTTTCAGCGTGGAATACTGCTTATAGACGCAGGTCTATTTCACTTTTTTGTGTGGCCATCAAACAGCAAAAAGATCTGCTGTGATTGACAGCTGCGGCTAACAAACAAAATGCAACTCTGTTCTGGTTCTAGTTTTAGAGAGTCAGCGTAATCCAAATGACACCACAGCCATAAAATGATCATAAGAATCTGGAAAAGTCCCTGCTGCGTCTGAACCAGTTTCACCAAACTGAACCAATGAAAGAGCAGTAATAGAGCCGTGTTGTCAGTCTCTGGGGAGAGTCCATAGTTTTTCTGCTTCACATTCCAAAGACTATCGACACCGATCAGCCATAACATTAAAACCATCTCCTCGTTATCTACACTCTCCACTCTATCAGCTCCACTGACCATATAGGACACTCCGTAGTTGTACAGGTCCAGACCGTAGTCCATCTGTTTCTCTGTATACTGTATTACCCTGTTCTTCAATGGTCAGGACCCCCACAGGACCACCACAGAGCAGGTATTATGTGGGTGGTGGATCATTCTCAGCACTGCAGTGACACTGACGTGGTGGTGGTGTGTTAGTGTGTGTGGTGCTGGTGTGAGTGGATCAGACACAGCAGTGCTGCTGGACACCTCAGTGTCACTGCTGGACTGAAAATCGTCCACTAACCAAAACTATCCAGCACAGGCAGTGTCCTGTGGGCTGCGTCCTGTGGGCAGTGTCCTGTAGACAGTGTCCTGTGGGCAGTGTCCTGCAAACAGCGTCCTGGGGGCAGCGTCCTGTTGGGCAGCGTCCTGTGGGCAGCGTCCTGTGTCCACTGATGAAGGACTAGAGGATGACCAACACTGCACTGTGCAGCAGCAGATGAGCTNACACTAACACACCACCACCACGTCAGTGTCACTGCAGTGCTGAGAATGATCCACCACCCACATAGTACCTGCTCTGTGGTGGTCCTGTGGGGGTCCTGACCATTGAAGAACAGGGTAATACAGTACACAGAGAAACAGATGGAGTGCTCCTATATGGTCAGTGGAGCTGATACAGTGGACAGTGAGTGGAGATACAGGGAGATGTTTTTAATGTTATGACTGATTGTTGTATATGGGGATTTTATCAAGAATACACAAACACTGAATAACATATCTGTAAATTAATATTTGAGAATTCATGAACAGCTTACGCCAATAATGGCAGGAGGACACATGATGAGTATATGATTATAAGGGTATATGAGTAAATAATGATATACTGGCCTTAAATGACAGAGGTTTATTAAGGTTTAAACTTGACTGAGAACACAATATTATACGAGAAATTTTGATGCCCAAAATAAAATGCATATACATTTTTTTATATAGGCTTAAATGCACTGCAACATCTAAAGTAGAAGTACTGTAATGATTTGTTAAAATGTTGATTAGCAGTTTTTATACTTAAAAAGTAAAAATCTCTAATTAAACATGTTTGGTGGGTTGTACAACACATTACAGACAATAATAGTTACATATATAATACTCATTTCAACAGTAATTTTTGAACTGGACAAAGCACCAAGAATACTGTAAGTAAACTGACAAGTAATATTTCATTTTAACAGAAAGTTGTTTATATACAGTTACCGTAAATAAAGAAACTGCAATCATTTTTAATAAAACAGCTCCATATAGAGTCCATAGAGTCCAGCACTGACAGCAATGAGGAAAATGAAAGCAACAAGGAACCTCCGTTTTGGAAAATAGTGTGGTAGAAATCTATTATCTATGTGGTACAATATGGTAAACTGGGCAGAGTCCGGTAAAACCTGGTTGGAAAGTCCTCAAAATCCTACAAGATCACAGTTCCAAACCTTTATGGCTATTACACTGACATACCACATGCACAAGTTGTGAGGTGTTATCTTATAAGTGAGGTTGACCACTGGTCAGCGTGGACTGAGGAAAGTTAAATGCTGGCAAACCTTTGGAACTGGAATGTCCCTTGCCTTGAGCATGCTGGACAGTGTTCAACCTCACCCATAAGATAACACCTCACAACTTACACAGGTATGGGCATTCCCAAGTCATCCCCTGAGGTAACACCACTTCATAATCAATATACAGACTGATATCACATGACAGTGTGGAAAGCTGGTTTTCATGTCTGAACACCGGAAGATTAAGGAAATAAAGATGTTTTCCACTTCAACAGGCTATAAAAAAAGTTTGTAACAAGGTTTAAAATGGTTATGAGAGGATAATATCAGTAAATACAGTGATGAGCATAAAAGCAGTGAAAAGCATGAAAAGGAACATCAGGAACACCTGAGAGACCTGTGCAGGTGTCAGAATCTCTGATGGAATCTGCAGGGTTCATCTCACCAAGCACCATAAATCATTTTCTCTCTAAGACATGTTCTCCTTTCTTGTACTTCTGCAGATGTTTTACATTAACTATGTTGTTCATCCGGATCCTAGATTATTAATAGAACACTTGAACAGTTTGGGCTTTGTAATCCTAAATGTAGGCTGAAAGAATAGTCATAATGAGTGCATATCTAACGCACTTATGAGCTCATACACTATATTACCAAAAGTATTCGCTCGTCTGTCTTCACATGCATATGAACTTGAGTGACATCCCATTCTTAATCCATAGGGTTTAATATGATGTCGGCCCACCCTTTACAGCTAGAACAGCTTCAGATCTTCTGGGAAAGCTTTCCACAGGCTTACCNCTAATCCCACTGACAGTCGACTGTGGAATATTTAGTAGGGAGGAAATTTCAGGACTGGACTTGTAGCACAGGTGACATCCTATCACGGTACCATGCTGGAATTCCCTGAGCTCCTGAGAGCGACCCATTCTCTCACTAATGTCTGTAGGAGCAGTCTGCATGTCTAGGTGCTTGGTTTTATACACCTGTGGCCATGGAAGTGATTGGAACACCTGAGTTCAATTATTTGGAAGGGGGAGTGAATACTTCTGCAATATAGTGTATTTAGTTTTCATGAACTTACAAATTACATTCTTTAATATAACAGAGTCTAAACTATAGAACATAACCAGCCAGATTATTACTGTTGTGGATCTTAACGTTATCCTTGTAGCAAAATATAACGTACCCTTGTGAGTGTGAAGTATATCTGTATAGCTAGCTCTGGCTGGCTAATTCATCAAGATTACTCCAGTACTTCGTTAATGGTGTCTTTTTTGACTTCAGCTTCACTGCTGAGCTGAGAATGATCTTCCACCTAAATAATATTTGGACAGCATCGGTCCTTTAGTTGTCTTGTTCCACCAATGAAGGGAGTAAAGGGATGTTGACTTGCGGATGTTGATATGAGAGATGTTATACAAAAAGATAAAATAGTCAGTGAGTGTAGGTACAAGGTAGGTGCATTTAATGAACCAACAATTTGTGTGTACAACTGCACCATGGAAAATATGGTCATGACTTTATTACATGTCAACATTAATTTATCGATACATGAATTTTCATTAGAGCTCTAAAATTCTAATTTCATTTTATTCACATTTATTTGAGTCAAAACGCTAACGAACTTCGTAGCTAGCTAGCTAGCCTACCTAGATAGCACTGGCTGACATAGCTAGCTTGCCCCAAGTTTGGTACTGGGTACACGTTAGATATGTAGTTTACACGTTACCTTGAGATAAATTAAAACTGATATCATGCAGGTTGTTTGTTGTGTTTTGAACAAGCTTGTCAGCAGGGTTTTGGCCCTGATGTTGCAAAATGGAACTGGCCCAATGTTCCATTTGCCAAAACACCATCGACCAAACTCGGCCCACACTCTGCCCACATAGGTCTAGACAAGTCCAAGTGAACAGAGAGGCCCGAGTCTAAAACAGAGATGGTCACCATGTTGTCTGGGAAGTGATCTACTATTGCATACTATTCACCAGCACTAACCATGGACCAGCATGAATTCCATGTTGGTCTAAGCTATTTTTTAAATTCATATGGTTATACTGGTAGTACTACTGTAATACTGCTAGAAAAATAGAGCAACATAGCTGATTACCTCCAAAACCAGTATTTGCTGTGGTTTGGTTGCTGGTATGCTGGTAACCAGTATGACCATACTGGTGATTACAGTCAGAAATATAGAAACGGGGAGTTAATTATTTATATTGTGTTCAGCGGGTTTAACGATAAGCCTGTTGGTTTAAATTTATTGTTTACATAGAGCTGTTGAAAATCTGACAGTGAGTGAAAATAAATCGGACTAAGTTTAAGACAGCAGGTCTGCTTTACTGATTGCTTGCGTGCGTGAATGGTAAGTGATCACATCGCAATGCTGGAAGCGAGAAAGTTTCTTTTCTCTCCTTTTTGTCAGACTGGCAAACAGGTATCTGTCTTCATAATGGTATTGACATTTATCTGTTAATACAGAAACCTCTGAGGTTAGAAAATACAAATCTGCAGTCCCAAACTGTCACATTAGTCATTGCATTAGTATGTTATGTTAGCATGTTAGCTAGTGTGTTCATTGCAATTAGCAAGTTGGCAGATCACCTTGCACTTAGCGCAGTACCTCGCTCTTAGCACATTAGCCCATGGATAGTGTTGCGAATTCCCTTCTGTTAAATGCGACTTTAATTCTGGCGCCACTAGGGGGCACTTTCAGGCAGGTATAGGACAGCTCCTTAGCACACGGTGTGTAGCTGCAGCAGCTAGCTACACTAATACTAATAACTAATACCTCTTATTTGAAGCTGTGTTTCTTAGCTTAATGATAATACAGTTAAATATGGCTAAATATATCATCCAGTTGCAGATTTTGTCTGAGCTCAGTGGCAGAGATATAAAATTGCACTACTGTTTAGTTTAACATGCCTTAATCTTGAGTCAATCCGTATAACTAACAAAGCTAATTTATGAGAAATGTATGTATTTCTTATACATAGCTTATCTATATGTTATTCCAGATAACCATGCTTCTATTACTCTGTACACTCCTGCTGAGCTGCTAATTCATACAAAGAGCACAAAACTGCATTCTCTGTCTCCGTGTCAACTCTCTTACCGGAGTGCTACAGTGGATGAGGAATCCCAGCATAAGATGCCCTAATTTACTAACAAGCTATCTAACAGATGTCGTGTTAGCTCAGGGATAAGGGCTTATTAAAACCATGATTATGTTTCATGGCTTAGTTAACATTAGTGATAACCTCCTGTAAATCCAACCAATGCAATGCAATGTACTTGGCATTGCCTAAATAGATCTGATGGAATGCGGTTTACATAATTAACGGACAAACATGCTCCCCAGCTGAAGTGTGAACAGTAATGTTAGTTTGCTATCCGTTATCTGTGGTGAAACAGGTAATATACCTACATTTTTCCACCCAAGAAACCCACATGTGCAGGCATCAGATTAATGCACTCCTGGAAGGGGACCACAGCACAACAAATATTTCCAGGGTTGGGAGGGTTGCTTCACAAATGTATTCTGTTACAGATTACCTTATATTATTAAATTAAACAATTATTATTATATTAAAGTAATGCAATATGATTTCTTTCTATTACATATAGATTACTTCTTGTTTTAAATGATAAAAAAAACAATAAAAAAATCATCAAGACTTCATCAAGAAAATATTCCTTCCATTTTGTTTTATGAAACAATATATGTTCTAAGTGGTTTCTTGTATGCTACTTGTACTTCCATTTGAAAATCTGTTGTTCTGAGACTGCAGAGGAGGTAGGGACGTAAGGAGCTGAGATAAATGTAAACAGTTGGTACTGTATACTCATGTCAGCTTAGCTTAGCAGAACAACTTTTCTTTTGGCTTTCTGTCACTTCAGCACCAATAAGTTGACTATACTCTTGCTCTTACACTTTTTTAAATTGCGAATAGTTGTGATGGCAGAGCACCAGTTCAGACAGATCAAACCTGTACTCGCGTGTTTGGATCTCTTTAGCTAAGCTAGCTAGGAGAGAGTGCTCACTAACTTTAGCTACAGCTCCAAACACAACAGAAAGGGTTTAAATCTGCTTTGATTTATTTGGCATCTCTGTGAGTGAACTGAACATTTTTGATTGTTTTTGGGTCTGTAATATTGCAGCAGGATGTGGTAGCACAATACCAACAGATTCAGCTAATAGCTACATCTTTATGTCAAACCACCAAACGGTTCTGTGGCCTTAAGTACTGTTTAATCTCTGCTGTACAAATTATCATCAGCTCTGGTGCACGTCTTGGTCCGTTCATTTCACCGCCAGCAGTCACTATTGCTGACCACCAAGGCGAGACGTAATTCATCTCATACAAGCCTAACAAGATTCTGGAACTTTCCTTCCCTTCAGACTGACAAACAGGTAACTGTCTTTACAATTTACTTTTCATGTAATTGTTAATACAGAAACCTATGAGGTAAAATTAGGTAAAAATTAAGTAAAATTACACACTTACAAAAATTACAAAATTGCCAGCGAACAACTGTAACATTTGGCGTGTTAGCATGCTAGCTGGCACATTAGCATTTTAACTAACACGTTAGTATTAGTTAGTATTAGTAGTTTGTACTAGTATTAGTTTGCGTATTAGTTTCTGTATTAGCATGCTAGCAGGTTAGCCAGGTAGTTACTTTGCAGTTAGCATGTTAAGGTCGGCATTAGCTCGTTACCTAGTGAAGTAGCATATTTGCTAGTGCATTACTTTGCAGTTAGAGTGTTAGCCTGTAGTTAGTGCGTTAGCTCAGGAATAATGGGTTAGCTCTTGGTTAGGGTTTTAGCTTGGGAATAGGGCACTTAGGAATACCATACTCATAGTCAGTACTTAAGTGCCTCCCTACTTTTGTACAATCACTTTTCTCTGTCAGTGTCTGTAAAACTAACATTATACAAAAAAAAATTAGTGGTTGTTAAGCTAAGATGCCTGTGTGTTTTCTGACACCACACTAGTTCTGGCTACATTGAATTGTGCCATTACAAAGTATTAAATATTCCATATTCTTAAAAAATCAAAACATTAATAGTATTTGCAAAACCTGGAGAAGATATCCTGTGCCCATACTGATAACATATGAGCCGAAATGGCTTCCAAATCAAGATAAAGATCAGATTGATCTGAGGTGTTGCTCTGTACCTAATCAATAAGTTACCTTATAGGGTCCCAAACATGCTTTATTACCTGTGATAAAATATCCAGGCACCTGTAATTACCTTGTAAACTCTGCATCGCTAGAATGGTGTAATTATTTGATCTGTGGTGTCAGCGATATTCTGCTTTTACTGTCAGATACTCCATCAAATACCATCATAATCACAACAGTGAGTAATATCTGTGTCTGTATTTGATGGGTTAATCAGTGTTAGCGTTAGCTTAAGTTAACCTGAGTTCTGCTAACATTCTGGAGTTATCTGAATTTATTGTCTGGCATGAAAGCTCATGTTTAGTTTTTGCTGTTATGAGCCACACAGATCACCATGGCTGTGTTTCATCTGTCAGGAGGGTTGAATAACTAACGAACAATGGCTGTGTGAGCACTGCTGTCACTGCAGTCATCCCTGCATGATTGGTGGTATGTTGACAATATGGCCCAAGCAGCTGACACTTTCACTCTACCTTATTCCTGTGCCCCATGATGCTTTGGGTGATGATTTTAAGCTTGTATCCCTTTCTAGTCAGCCTGCAGCTGTTTTATTTGATTATAATTTTATTATCTGTTATTGTTTTGTATTATTTTTGTATTTTATTGAGTATTGGTATAGACTTTTATCTGTATCTGTTTAATAAAAAATTTAACAATGATGCTTGTAATGTGTCAAGCTTCCGGGTTCTCCTCTCCGAAACACACTTCCCACAATCCATCGCCGCATGATGTCATTGTCACATGTTTTCAACCTACCAATCATGAACCACCCCTTCCTCATATCTTGAATTCTAACTCATCTCACCAGTTTGTCACTACTCTCTTGTGTGTATATACCTGTTTGTATCAGCTTGTTCTTTGTGAGGTCTTCCTAACCCTGTTGTGCTACTGAGCGGGTTGCCTGCATTTTCTGTCTGTACCTCTGGTTATAATTCTCATCTGTGTTTTGGATTTCCTCTCTAACCTAGTTGCCATGTCTTGATACGGTTGTTTGGTTTTGACCCTATCTTGTCTCATGGTTTTTGTTTCTTCCTCAACCCCTTTTGCCGTGTTTGCTCTGGTTTGGCTACTTGGCTTGCTCACTTGTACTCAGAATAAAACAAGCCTTCAAGACTTTTAGCTCTGCTCGTGTCAAGTTTAGTTTGTCTGTTAGAATTGTGAAGATATGAAATGTGAGATCATAAGTGGCTCAGACTGGATTTGGAAAAAAATATATTTATTTGCCTGTATAGCTCTAAAAACATCAGTTCTGTGGCACATTAAGGCAAAAAAAAAAATCGGATTTGCGCAATTTCAGCCTTATAATATGAATGCAGCCAAAGCTCAACAAGGAAGCTAGTCTAGCACGAAATAGCAACACCAGTGAGAAAATGAATGAACTCCTGTAGACTAATTCTTTTCACAGACAGCTGATACAAATGTATAAGTATAATGTATTTAATAGTCTGACAGCCATTTGGATAATCACTGGTAGTTGTAGGCAAGGCAAGAGCACTGGCTGTTCTATCAGTACAATAGTGCAGCATCTTTATAAGCTCAGATCTGAAAGTTTGATGTCATGCAAAAGAACATTGATTTCAGTGGATGGTTCTCTAAAGAAATACTCTCACAATTTTAAATTAATCTGTATCTTATGGTCGAATATCTTGGCCAATAGTATCAGTATATTTACATGTACCTAGAAAAAAATAGAAAACATGCTGACTCAAAACACACTTAAACTCTGACAGTTTTATTTTTAATAGTTTCATAAACACAAAGGATTATACATTTCCTTGTCTGTGTGTGAAATTAGATTCCCTATTAAATTGTATATCTTGTATATCTATTGTGGTCTATAACTGAGATGATGTTCAGGGACCACCGCTAAGTAACTGTAAATCTGCATACAAAGAACCTGACATTGTTCACAGTATACATAGCTTCCATTCCAGACAGACAGTTTGGTGAGTAGTAGATCTAAGGGATATCGATCAGTTTGCATTTAAACAGTTCATTAACTTACATAACCACCTGCAGTAAAGAATGTTTTCTAGTGGTTCCTCCCATCTTTAATCGTAAACACAACAGAAAACAGCCAAACTTGTGTGTTTAGTAAAGAATCTTAGACATAAACAGCTGTTATAAACATATTCTGTGACGCAGGTGATAAAATAGACTTCTCCGCTTCTCCACCAACACCTGCAAGAGTTCACACAAACATGTAAGAACAGGATACTTTTAAAACAGACGCAACCTCTTCTCAAGTATAATCAGAAAATCAGGGTTATACATTTCAAACAAAAGGATCAAAATGTTTTAAAGCTTACCAGCGTTTATTTTTGCTCCGGGACCTTCGCTGTAAATATATATGAACAATCATATTGTAAATCAGATTAATGCATCAATAGTCTAAATGGATCATTAGTATTCTCTCTGGTATCTCCACTGACCTGAGGATTTCTTCTTAAAGTAGTAAGCAAGTCCAGCAGCAGAAAGGATGATTCCCAAAGCCAGCCCTGAAGCTCCGACAGCAATCTTGATCACATCAGGCATATCAGACTCAGGAAGAGAACCCTCTATGTGAAGTGAAAATGTTTAACATTAAGTTTAATGTTGAGAAGCTCCTCCTCCGATGATGATGAAGTGACAGACGTTGGTTTGTTTTATGTGATGAATTGTTTAATAAGAATTAAAGGGAATAGTGACTCCAGTTTTTAGAAGGCCAGAAAAGTTTTTAAGCTGCATTAAATCACTTATCTCTGTAAAAAATGCAACTTTCAAACTTGGAAAAGTAAGTACCCTGAAGAAGGTTCATATGAAATGTGGAACAAAGTTAATGTATCTTTTTACTTAATATTACAAGCTCAGTGAACTCAACATTTAAAGCTAAATCTGCATTTTTACAGTCATTTTAATCAGATCAGCAATCTTTAACAAACAAATCTTGACTGCATTTACACTCTACATTTTCATAATCAGATCAGAACTGTCCACACAGTTCAGTGCATGATCTGGCTCAGTGTAAACAGGCTGTAAAGTCTGTAATGATGTGTGTTTATTCTCACCCCAGTCGAGGATGATGGATTTGTCAGAGCTGACGTGCTCCACCACACAGGAGATCTGCTCTCTAGATTTGGGTGTGTGCTCCCACTGGGAGTGGACCTGGTAGTACCAGTTTCCATTGGCCATCACCTCAGTGGAAACCACATCTGAGGTCACCCTTATACCATCTTTCAGCCAGTACACATCGATGGCTGGGGGGTAGAATTTGTAAGCGCTGCATGTCAGTGTGGCTGGTTGACCATCCTTTCTCGGCTTTTCTAACACGATGTTGACCTTCGGCTTCACTATAAACAACAGAGATATTATTAGTGCATTAATAAAACCAAACCATTCATAAAAGCAGATTCAGACAAACTTTGTGCAATATGGCATCAATTTTCAGCATGATGTCTTTCCCAGTCACACTGAACCCACTGAATCACCTCCGGTGTGAAATCTTTTTTCAAATGTGCAAAAGCATTCATGTCCAAACAAGCACCTGCAACTAGCTGTCCCACAACGATATTACCCACATATGCTCATGTACAGTCTAAACAAGATTTGTCTAAACACTTTTGCTAAATTCAAAAATATGTCATGTACATGTTGACTAAAGGAAGGGTTCTTTAGGGAAGAATTCTTTTGGGAAAGGTTCTTTCTATTTTGTAGAATTTAAGACAGATAATGACACTAATTGGTGGAGTGTGACTAGAAAGGAGCTTCCCAAAACCCTAAAAATGACTACTTTTTCCTAACAATTTACATCCTCGACGAATCAGTTTCCAGTGAAAGATTCATGAGAGAGAGAGAGAAAAAGGTGATCTGTGGAGACCACAGGACTGTAAGAACCATTCAATCATTTATACAAAATGGGTCTCCTTGCGTGTCTACCTACCTAACGACCTACCCATGTGCACATGCATGTACTTGAATTTGTGCTTCTGTTGGGTCTGTTATACAGCTGAGCAATGTAAGAAGTTAAAATTTGATGGCAAATTTTTATTTTTATATATTTTATTTTCTTTATTTGGAGGGTGTATGATGTAGTGAATGGTCCCACCACTGGAGGCAGTACTATCTTAAACATGAGTATAAAAAAGTGAAGAACTGGTAATGGTGTATACTATTGATAATAGTGAGTCCAGTGTTTGGTGAACCGTGCAGACTGAATGAGGTTATGTTTGTAGTTCATTTAACTTGGCTTTAGGATTGAAATTTTTGTTTCAGTTCTGAGCTGCTAAAGCAAGCACATTATTTACCTTGTAGGTGTTTGTTATTGTGGCCAAAGAGTGGCAAGACAACTGCATATTTGTCTTGCACTGTATTGGATTTAGACTTGTGAGTGTACTGGTGTACTTTATTGCTGTATAGGGAGTGTGTTTTGGCACTTTGGTGTAATTGTTCCTGCTGAGTGAGTTAGTGGAGCTGCAGGTTTACTTCTATTAATGTGAGCTGAGCTTATAGTCTTATTAAAGAATTGCTGATGCTCAACTATTGAAATAAAACTAATATTGATTCCTTTCTGTGTGGGACTTAGTGTTGCAGGAGTCCCCCTTATCTCCAGGTGTAAACTAAGGGGTGGTGTAGTCTTACCTCTTACTGCTACAACATGTTCTCAATTGATATTAAATTTAATGACCTTCCTTATGATGGAACATTATCTCCAGAACACAGGAGAACTGTGTATTGAGGTTCTGTGTGTAGTGCGTGTCCAGCTGATCTGTGTCCTGCTGTTAAAGCTCTCCTGTTCTGTAGCAGTCTGTGTGGATCTCTTACCTGATTTATCGAGAATAGTAGAGTAGAATAACCGTAGATTGGGCTTGCAGATTTTCTCCAGTCTAGCTCTTGCGTTCAGTACTGCGGTTCCGTTGTTCCAGATTTCTGCATTATGTTCCCCAAATGAATTGAACCCTACATACTTCCCCACAGTGCTGTTAAACTGTACGAATGGATCCCTATTAAAGTACAATGTCCTAATATATTCTGCATCAGACAGATCTGATGTACTGGTGACACATTCATCTGTTGTGAAATGACAGTATCCATCTGTTAATGAAATAAAGAAAATGGAAATAAACGGTCACAATAAATAATGATAATTAATTAATAATAATTAATATTAATGAGTAGGACAAGAAATTATATACGAATATTTTAAAATAAACAGTCCTTCAGTGTTTAGTGGAATTTTCTTAATTACCCTGAACTTTTTAAAACGAACAGGTTTTGTCATATTTTTACCTTTTAAGCTTAAACATTGATG
>JAVGWN010000645.1:0-13855 GCA_034552555.1 Semaprochilodus insignis
CACACACACACACACACACACACACACAATTTGGGAATCTAAGTAAAAACCAATGATTCTGCACTGCACTTCCTGTTTGGTAGGCCAGGAACGTCACACCAGAACTTTCACCCTGTACCCTTGAAGGTTCTGTTCTACAGAAGGTATGTATGTCACTTTGGTCATGTGACAGTGCCTAAATGTGGTTCCACACACCCCACGACTTGGTCCCAGAATGAAACAAGCCTTTTTTTTTTCTTTTTCTTTTTTTTCAGTGAGCCAATTAATATTCTGCTCCGATTTACCGGCTTACTGCGAGGAACCACAATGATGCTTCAAAATACACACGGCCAGGAAAACCTCTGTTGAATAAGCCAGGAGGTCGAGACTACCGAGTTAGCTATGCTAGTTACTTAGAGCTAGCTAATGTTACCCCAGCATCAACACAAATTAACATGCACAGCATGGCTGATTACAGGTTACTGTTGGAGCAGGGATGCTAATAAAGGAGGAAATACTCCTCTACAGTGTTAAACGGGCAACTAACAACTAATTTGTCCAGGATCTTTTTAAAGACGTGGGAGCTGATGCTCGTTTTACAAATTTCCATTTCACCTTAAAAGGTGCCGCAGTTACATTTTGGCACCTGTGCAAGGCATTTAAGGTGGGACACTGGGTTAAGAAGTGGGTGAATAGGAAGCAACTTCAGCCTGTCTTAAAGATGAACATCAACCGAGTACCGCTGACCGTTTGGATCCTTGGGAAGGGAATGGAAAAGTGCCGGAACTTCACAGCATGGAACACTAGATTTCCCCACATAGTCCACCATCTTTGTTTCTATTGCCCCATTGTTGCTGCTGTATGTCAATTTTGGGTGTGATAATATTAATGAGGCAAGATTGCTACAACAGTTTAGAATTTTGGAACCGGCCTGTTTAGCAGGATTGATTGCAGGATTGGTATCTGAAGGAGGAACAACAGTGTTTGAGGTTCACGGTATGTCAGTTCTATTTACTGAACTCTCCTTATTCAACTATGGACAATGTAAATACAGTTACCATTCTATGGCACCTTCAAACTTTCACTGGCACCCATCTGAGAATATCCCTAAATCAAGTCGAAAGACTTACTCCACCAAATATACATCTATTAGAGTGTAAAATGAACTTTGATGCTTTTTAGGTGGTATATCTGTACCCTGTAGTATTTGCTGTGCAGCTGCTTTCAGCAAGCTGTAGTAGTCTTCCTATGCTTTTGGCGTAAACAGGTAAGGAATGTTCCATATTTCATATTTACTAGAACATATAACCTTAGCAAGAACCTAAACCAAACTTACTATTCAGTATTATAAAGCTATACGATCCCTAGTGTATCATCCCTAGTAGACAGATAGACAGACAGAAACAGGCAGGTAAGGAAGGCAGGTAGGTAGGCAGGCAGATAGGCAGGCAGGTAGGCAGGCAGATAGGCAGGCAGGTAGGCAGGCAGATAGGCAGGCAGGTAGGCAGACAGATAGGCAGACAGATAGGCAGACAGATAGGCAGACAGATAGGCAGACAGGTAGGCAGACAGATAGGCAGACAGGTAGGCAGACAGGTAGGCAGACAGGCAGGTAGGTAGGCAGGCAGGTACGCAGGCAGGTAGGTAGGTAGGCAGGTAGGTAGGCAGGTACGCAGGTACGCAGGCAGGTAGGTAGGCAGGCAGGTAGGTAGGTAGGCAGGTAGGTAGGCAGGTACACAGGTAAACAGGCAGGAAGACACGCAGGAAGACACGCAGGTAGGTAAGCAGGTAGGTAGGCCGGTACACAGGTAAACAGGCAGGAAGACAGGCAGGTAGGTAAGCAGGTGGGTAAGCAGGTAGGTAGGCCGGTACACAGGTAAACAGGCAGGAAGACAGGCAGGTAGGTAAGCAGGTGGGTAAGCAAGTAGGTATACAGGTAGGTAAGCAGGTAGGTAAGCAGCCAGGTAGGCAGTCAGGTAGGTAGGCAGGTAGGTAGGTGAACATAAACTGGCTTACCAAAGCAGAACTCCGCCTTCGGTCGCAGTTTGGTGGCATCGCTGACCTAAAACCAGAAGAGTTCCACCATCAAGCCAAGCTCTCGTACCAACGACCAGAAAAATCAGGAATGGGCAACACCCACCTTAGAGATGTATGTGAGTTTCAGGGAGCCGACAATGGGAGCACCTTCCGGAAGGTTCTGCGGAGAGGAAAGCGAGGTCAGTGTAGGCCAAAGTTGAAGTGATAATGAAGTGGTGTCACTGAAGTCAGGAACATGGAGATGCACTAAGCTCCTCTCCCTGCTGCAAATTCAGCCAGACAACACCAGAGCCTCATAATCAAAGCTTCACACTTTCATAAGGCCGTCAAGTCAGGCATTAACGATACAGGAACGGTGCGCGTGTGCGCGCGTGAGGGGGTGAGAAAGTATTTCGCTGCATCTGAGGAGCGACGTGGCTGGACTGCAATGAGTACTGTTGAAAGAGCTGCAGCATTGAATGACTGTGTATGAAAGTTTGAAAGCATGTCTAGAGACAGCAGAGCTGGGCTGAATTATTCAGAACTCAACACGGCATCCATAAATGATGAGGGTTTTTTTTTTTTGGCTTTTAGCGCTTTTGCCTTTGTATGAGGATTGGGAGAACTCAAACTCCCCAAAAAAACGAGAAGGAAAAGAGTGAGGAAGCGTGCGAAAGAAAAAAAACAGAAAACTGTCTACAAAACAAACAGTACCAAGCCTGGATCAATATAAGCACGCTAGCCTCCTTCAGGTCCAGTTCCCACCTCGAGCTGTACCTTATTGAACTAAGAGATAGATGTTAAAATGTTGGAGGGTCGGTTCTGGCGGTTGATGGTGGTTTAAGAGTGGCTGAGCTGCAGCCCTCTCAAGAGGCTGGGTCACGGCAACTTTAGGTGGCCCACTCCGGAACCTTTCGGTCCGTGCGGTATGTCACCTGGGTTTGGGCCACAGCAAACTTGCCAGTCAGGAGACAGTCAGCTAGGCATTCTAGTCAGAGCTGGTTAGCAAGGCAGTGTAGTTAGAGCTGGTGCAAGGGAGTGTTGAGGCTGATTAACCAGGAAGTTGTCAGTTCTGGTTAACTAGAGGTTGACTAGAGGAAGGCAGTGAAGTTGGGCCTGGTTTGCTAGGCAGTCTAGTAGGCATAAAGGATAGTGATCCATGGTATCTACAACAGAAGAGCACAGAGGAACATAGAGGAGCACAGGTCTGAGAACCTTCTGCAGCCTACTCAGACCCTAGGCTAATGAAAACTCAGAGCTTATTTAGTCTGGCTCAAGCAAAAGACAGATCAATGATCTCCGCAAAGCCTCCCAACCCATCGATTCACGTCCCAGTTATCTTCTAGTGTAGTTGGAGATGGTTAGTTGCCAGAAAGCAAATTGGAACTGGTCAGTACATCACACAGCAAGGCCATCATGTGCGAGCTGTGGCAGTCACTGCACCAGCGCTCATGTATCGCAGAGATAGCCGGTGTGGAACAAAGGCCCTTTGGCTCACGTGATGGAGCAATACTGGAGTAGTACCCTGAAGCAAGATAAAGAAAAAAAATGAGACCACCTGGGGGTCCCTGAGGACCAGGTGTGGAAGGACTGATCTAGACAGTGTAGGGAGAGGCAGTAATCTAGATGGTGTAGTAGGAGATGGCTACCTAGGCAATGAATTTTGGAAACAAGTTATCTATGCATTGTAGATGGAGGAAGTTATCTAGATGGTGTAGTAGGAGATGGTAATCTAGATGGTGTAGTAGGAGATGGTAATCTAGATGGTGTAGTAGGAGATGGTAATCTAGACGGTGTAGTAAGAGATGGTTATCTAGCTGGTACAGTCGAAGACAGACATCTAGACAGTGTAGTCGGCAGGCAGAAAAGAGTTTAACTAGACGATTATTAAGACTGTGTAGTCGGAGTTGGTTATCGAGGCACTTCAGTTGGAGATGGTTAGTTGCCAGATAGCAAATTGGAACTGGTTAGTACATCACACAGCAAGGCCATCATGTAGGCAGATGGTTAGCTAGATGGTGTAGTAGGAGATGGTTAGCTAGGTGGTGTAGTAGGAGATGGTTAGCTAGGTGGTGTAGTAGGAGATGGTTAGCTAGGTGGTGTAGTAGGAGATGGTTAGCTAGGTGGTGTAGTAGGAGATGGTTAGCTAGGTGGTGTAGTAGGAGATGGTTAGCTAGGTGGTGTAATAGGAGATGGTTAGCTAGGTGGCATGGTTGGGATTGGTTATCTAAGCAATGAATTTGGATGTAGTTATCTATGTGTTGTATTTGGTGAAGGTTATCTAGATGGTGTAGTTGAAGATGGTTATCTAAGCGAGGTAGTCAGAGACGGTTAGCTACGTGGTGTAGTAGTAGATAGTTAGCGAGGTGTCATGGTTGGGATTGGTTATCTAGGTGGTATAGTTGGAGGAGGTTATCAAGACCAGAGATGGAGATCTGGGGGTGCCTGAAGGCCGGGTTGGGAAACATTGATCTAGGCAGTGCAATCAGAGCCAATCATCTAGGTGGTGTTGTTGGAGACGGCTGGAGATGATGTTTGGAAATAGTTATCCGTGTTTGGAGAAGGTTAAGGTAGTCAAAGGAGGGCATCTATACCAGGGGGTCCCTCAGGGTCCCCCAACCTAACGTACGACACATAGAGGTTCCTGATTATCTAAGGGATCCCTACCCGGAGCCGGTTTTCTAGGCAGGGTAGTCAGTGGAAGTTATCTAGACGGTGTAGTCAGGCAAGGCTACCTTCACAATGTAGTCCGGCAAGGTTACCTTGATGGTGCAGTCAGGGGCAGTCAGAGAAGATTATCCAGATGGTGTAATCAGAGGAAGCTATCTACACAGTTTAGTCAAGATGGTACAGTCGGAGGAGGTTACCTAGGCGATATTTAGGCAGCATAGTCAGGAGTGGTTATCTAGGTGCTGTTGTCGGGACTGTGTATCTAGGCAGTATAAGCAGTGTGTTCATAGCTGTGTGTTCATAGCTCTGTCCATGCAAAACCTGGGCCCACTTCCCAGGTTCCCAGAAGAGCAAGTCGACTGAAACAAGTGATGAAGGTGAAGGCCGAAGATATTCATCTGACTCACTGGTGAATCATCGCATTCAGACTAAAACAACAGCTCTGTATAAAAGGTAGTGACGTTCAATGCACCACAGATACGTGGAAGCATAGCGTCGCTGTCCAACGAAAAACATGTATCTCCATTTTTGTCGATTTTTACTTTTATGTATCATTTGATCACATGAGCTGCTGTTTACACCGCGTGTGAATTTCATGATGATTGGCCCAACAGAAATGGCCCAAACATTGCTTGGAAAAAGTCTGGTTCCATTGACTTACATTAGAAATAAATTGGGTTTTGGCCTCTCCTGTAAAGTTGCTATTTTGGAGACTCTTGGACAGCGACGATAGATGAGTCTTGGTTGTTGCTCAGTAAACCATATGCAGCCCACTTAAACCCTAGACTTGCTCAAGCGAGATACAGATTAGGTATCTCCACCATGACTAAGACTATGACACAGCCAAGCCTCTATTCAGGTAAAAAGTCCCTACACGCACACCGAGATGAGCCTGGGGCTTGCCCTGCTCAGAGCTGCACGCTCAAAAATCTGGGGCATGTGATAGCAACCGTCGTGACTTCTGCAGCGGCCGTAAATTTCAGACCTGTCAAAAACGAGCAAGCCGAGATCACTGTGGCAACGGTACGTAGCTGAACTACTCAATCCAAAACAACATAAAAGAACACAGGCCCGTGACAGCCAACGGCACGTGTGCTTAACCCGGCACTGAGCTTATTCGAAGGATCTTTCAGCGGTGCTACAAAACAGCTTGTGACCCAATACCAGGCAGCTACATATGTGCTTGGCCGGCTCTTCTGCCGTACTTTCTTCCCATACGCCAAGCTAGAATTCGTCATTGATTACGGCAAAGGATGAATGAGGTCATCCGGTAGCCTTTTCAGAATCTGCTAATAGTATCAGTAACATAATTTAATGAATTACATACAAATATTTATGGCTGTGGTTCGGTTCATCCTTAGAAGTGCACCAGCCCCTAAACTAGCTTTACATAGTTGCATGCAACTTAATCCCAGGAAACAGTTGAAACAACATTGAAATCACGTTGAAATCACGTATCTGACTATTTTAAAAACACGTTTTAGACGTCCACGGACGACCATTGTTTACTGGGATGTTCCCATGCAACACTTGACAGTTACATGGAGCTCTCAAAAATGTTGCACGCAATGCCCTTGATTACTCCAATAGTTCGTCAGGAGCTCCAATACATGAGATCATTATCTATCCAAGGTACCTTACCTTATGTCTTAGGTTTAAATTTTTAACTTGCTATACCCATGTTCAAAAAAAAAAAAAAAGAGTTGCCTTTATGGTGGTACTTAATGCCTCCCTCATTCTGTCCATGAAGCACTCCATGTTCCCTAACTCTCCCATCTCCTCTGAGATAATTATTGTCCTTTGATTCCAGAATTAATATGATCTCTATGTAAACTAAGGCGACTACAACAGTGGAGACAGAACATAGCTACCTAAATCACGGTAGGCTAACCAAGAAGAAAATGCAGCTAAAGCAAACTTAGCTAGGTAATATTAGTGTTAGCCTAACGCATTTTCTTTACCTCAGCTAATGCAAAGTCAGCTAGCTAATATTAGTGTTAGCCTAGCCCATTTTCTTTACTTCAGTTTACCCGAAGTTATCTAATATTAGTGTTAGCCTAGCCTGTTTTCTTTGCCTCATATATAACCAAAGTTAGCTAGCTAAAATTAGTGTTAGCCTAGCCCGTTTTCTTTACCTCAGTAAACGCAAAGTTATCTAATATTAGTCTTAGCCTAGCCCGTTTTCTTTACCTCAGCTAATGCAAAGTTAGCTAGCTAAGATTAGTGTTAGTCTAGCCTGTTTTCTTTTCTTGTTTCCTAACTCTCCCATCTCCTCTGCGATAATTACTGTCCTTTGATTCCATAATTCATATGATCTCTGTGTAAAATAAGGCGACTACAACAGTGGAGAAAAAACATACGTAAATCACGGTAGGCTAACCAAGAAGAAAAAGCAGTACACAAGCTGCCGTTTCAAACGTTTTGGGAGACTGAAATAGACTCAGACTGCTGAATCACGGTGATCTGTGCCATCAAATTAAACAGCCCCAAAAACAACCCGACCTCACATATGTTCTCACATACAGTTCCTTTTAAAGGAACCAAACTGAAACCAAAACGGAAACAACTGCAAAGTTCTGTGTTCACACTGTAAGCAAGCTATAAAGAGGACTTGGTTCTCCTTCTGGTCCCTTTTAGCTCTGATGAGATCTCAGACCACTTCTTGTTCAGGGGGCAGACGTGGGCTGGAGGTTAGGGAACCAGCCTTGTGACCGGAGGGTTGCCGGTTCGATTCCCTGAACCGACAGTAACGCCTTGAGCAAGGCACCTAACCCCCAACTGCTCCCCAGGCGCCGTGGATAGGGCTGCCCACCGCTGCCCACCGCTCCGGACAAGTGTGTTCATGGCCCCCTAGTGTGTGTGTGTGTTTATGTGGGTGTTTCACTTCACGGATGGGTTAAATGCGGAATACCAGAATTCCTCTGTGTGAAAATAACAAAATGGCTCAAAAACTCTCTACTCAGAGAATGATTGGCCTCACCGATTTGATTTTTTTCAGACCTGTTCTAACTCCTTTAGGACAGTCATGGTCAGCGTTCGGGACTACCAGACATCTACTAGTCTGGTACTTATCTCCTTTCTTGCCCACTGATCCAGTGAAAACAACTTGCTGAAATGATATCATCCGACATGACCATGTGACGCTTATTATTTTGATTGGCTTATTTGACAAAGTTGAGACGTTTTTGTTGTGGAAAGTTTTGCATTATACAACAAGTGAAATTTTGTTTCTTAAGACGTCTTAAAAAAGACGTGTCTGTCTGAAGAGCAAAACGAGTGACGTTTTGATGTTAAGGTAAGGCATTTGCCCTGAGTGCTTGCTGAGGAAGGTTGAGCGAGGTTGTTAAGCCGGTTGCTCTTGAGGGCAAAGTACCTGAGGGTTGTCCATGTACCAGACCAGGCTGCCCTCCAGTGTGTCCAGGATAAAGTAGCGGCGCAGGAACTTGCCGCTGTTCTCATTTTCCTCAATGTCCAGGAAGCCACAGATCCGGTTCTGCCGATCCACGTAAGGCATCGCTGGGCCTGGGCATCACACTGAGACAGAGAGAGGAAAGAGAAGAAGAGAGGTGAGGAGAACATTTGAGCAACCAGGAAGAGAAGTAGGCAAGGGTCCTGTTAACATCAGCTCAAGGTCAAACTTTATAACACTAAGAGCTACACACAGTACAACTGGTGGTTCCCAACACCCTGCAGAGTTTATGTCCAGCCCTAATCCAAAACATCTGATCCAGGTAATGAAGACCTTTAGGAAAATATTAGAACCAGGAAGTAGATCTCCAGGACCACGATTATCACCTACACACGGTGGTACTGAAGGTGACAATTTCAATACAGTAATAAACCGGGATGTCTGATACGCCTCTCATTCAAATAAGCGTTTCACATTTAACGTTTCATAGAAACCAATGTCAGAGATCAAAACTAGGCCTCTGGGAGCATCATAGCAGAGCAAAGTGAGCAGGAAAGGGTGGTTGGCCTAGCCTGTTTTTTTTTTTACCTCAGCTAATGTCAAGTTAGCCCCTAATATTGTTAGTCTAGCCCATTTTCCTTACCTCACATAAACCCAAAGTTAGCTATCTAAAATTAGTGTTAGCCTAGCCCATTTTCTTTACCTCAGTAAACCCAAAGTTATCTAATATTAGTGTTAGCCTAGCCAGTTTTCTTTACCTCATATAAATCCAAAGTTAGCTAGCTCAAATTAATGTTAGCCTAGCCCATTTTCTTTACCTCAGTAAACCCAAAGTTATCTAATATTAGTGTTAGCCTGGCCTGTTTTCCTTACCTCATATAAATCCAGAGTTAGAAAATCAATTAGTTTTAGTCTAGCCCATTTTCTTTACCTCACATAAACCCAAAGTTAGCTAGCTAATATCAGTGTTAACCTCGCCCGTTTTCTTTACTTTGAGTAAAACCATGACGTGATTAATACCCAACATAAATTTATTATAAGGGTAGTGAAAGCTTACAACGCCTCATATCTGAAAAGCTGCCAACAAACACTAAGGCAGAGAACTTGATCAAAAACGACCATAAATAAATAATTATCATATATTATTTATCATTGAATAACTTGATGTACAGTTATACTGTAAAGGATACGACATAATGAATAAAATAACTCAATTACTTCTATAACAAAGTGACCCTACTTTGAGCGGCGACGTAAGCTTCACACAACATCCCATGAACAATTCACGTGGAGCCTCTTTAACTTGCCTCAGCGCTTCTGCTATAGTTAGCCCACGGTCAGGAGAAGACCAACCCGGGACCACGTCACCTTCTCCAAATGGGGCTCCATTAATTATAAAGGCAGACAGGAAGAGAGCAGGTCATGAGAATGTCACTGTGGCAGCATTCACTACTATTACAGCTACGCACCCAACCCCTTTAACAACAAGGCCGCAAGTCATAAGGCCAGCCCTTCGATACGGCCGCCTCTGTGTGAAACGGTTTGTGTATAAAGGTACTTGTGGCTGGGTGGATCGAGAGACTTGGCCAGTCCCTTCTGCCAGCTCAGCAGCTATCAGATCCAGCCTGTTCATGAGTCATGGAGGTCTTTGTCTTCCAACACTTCTGCTTAGCATGCTACAATCTTTCCTACTTCTAGCCGTAATTATGACTAGCAAGGTTTCCCACCTTGACTTCCACCATGACAGATTTGCTCAAGGCCAAGAAACTACTGGAACATGGGGTCATTTGCAAGCCAATGTCAAAACCCTTGAAGAAGACGTTTGGGCTACTACTCCCAAAGGAGGGTCTTGGTTGGTCAGCCAAGAGCCTGATTAGGTGTCTGAAGTTTGCTTCTGCAGTTTAGGAAGCTACTATATCCAACAAGTAAATAAAGCTAAATAGCATCATGCTAACTGCAGGTCTACAACATTGCAAAGCTGACTCAAACCACATGGAGCTGTTCAGCGATCTCTAATACATTGACATTTACGGTATTTGGCAGATGCTCTCATCCAGAGTGACTTGCAATTTGATCACTTCTTACACAGGTAGGTGAAGGTAGTGTTAGGAGTCACTACACCATGCTAACAGCGTTGTTTATGTGGTTTCTGACTCTTATCTATACAAATGGACAACAGAACGGGCAAAACCCAAGCCTTAAGAAGGGTGGTGATTTTATCTATGGCTGTTCTCTCAAGGCCTGCGTCTCACTGAGTCACGCTATTAGTTAGCTTTGTTTTACTTGCTACATATTTAGCAGCTTACTGGACAAAATCTGAGCACCCTGTGACTGAAACATAATAGCATGTAATACCTCCACCAGCACCAATAACAGCTGTGATTGGATTTGGCATGCACTAGACCAAGTTTCTGGATGTAGGCCACATCAATGTTCAGACACTCTTACATCAAAGAATTGGGGCCAGATTTGGTGGATGCTTTCCCTGGCCCAATTCCGAGGATAATTCCCTGTAGACTGGGATTTTAGCCACTGCTGGTAGACCCGTATGACCGTACGCTTCCATACACCTGCAGATTCAGCTACTTCCTTCACACTATGGTCTTTGGCACGCCCAAATGCAGTCACTCCTTTTAGCCAATCATTAACATCTGCTTTAGAGCCATTTTCCACACATGGAACGAGACATTCACTGCACTGTAGCACCTCTTCCCAATCTATGGATCCCGTCACTCACACCCTGCAGGTATTTATAGTCCCCATCATTCTTGTGCAGCGCCATCTGCAGGAGCCTGAAGTTACTACCACCTTAAACACACAAGATGACTCATTTTTTGTCCGGTGAGCTTATATACTAATTTTTGTATAATGCTTGGCTACGCTGCCAATCAGGGTCACCAGGGTCAAATTTTAGCATTTCATCATTTTCATGAAACGCAAATGGTAAATTCTTCTACGTTCTAAAGTGTGGTGGTCAATAAAGGCTCCCCCCACTGTGAAGTAAGCAAGGACAGGCCTCATTGCTGTACCTGATTGACCCAACAGCCACTACTGCTGACATTCACAGTCGACGTCACCATAGACTGCAATGGTGTCGTGCCAGACTGTCATGGAGTGACTCAGAACGGCGCGGGTCATCTTCAGTCCCGCTTTTCTCTTGGTGGAGACGACCAATGAATCCATGTGTGGAGGCACCGTGGTCAGCACCAAGATGAACGGTCTGTTGACATGCGTCACGCGTCCAGAAGGTCTGGCGTCACTCTACCTCCATCCCTACTGCACCATCTGCAGGAACTGTGCGAGGATATTCAAGCTGCATGGGATGGATTATCACAGGACATCATCAGGAACCTCTACAACTCCATACCGAGACATCTGGCACGTTGCGTTACCCAACATGGTGGCCCAACACCATACTGAGAGGCACGACTTCTTCTCTTTGCCTTTTGCTCGCTGTCTCTACAGCTGAGGTTTGTAGTTCTTCATTGGCCAAACCTTTGCTTTTAATGTCAGGGACTAGTCATAGTCCCTGCCTTTCTGTCACCTCACGCTAACAGCTAGCAACACGTGTCCCCAGCTCAGATCTGATCCCACAAGTGTATGTGGGGAGGGGCGAGGGTGGGCTTGGGCTGGTGCATCTGAGGAGGAAATGTGCAGCAACGTATGTGTGAGCACAAAAGGAACCGAGAGTGCGGGCTCGGCGTCTGTGGTTGAGCACAGGTGTAGGGAGTGTACAGTGCGTGGGTGCAGCCGTGCGTCTACCGCAGCAGGAGCCTTCGGCCGCTCTACCCTGTTCCAGTGCAGCAAAGGAAGGAAGCATCGCTCCCTTTGGCCCATCACAGTCATTTCAAAACCCAGCGAATTGCTCAGCAGTGAGAGTGCGAAAGTGTCCTACTGTCAGTCAGACCTAACCGACAACCTGCTCTCAGCGTCAGGATGCTTTCACTTTAACTTTTCGCACTAGGAGGAATTCGCTGATTAACACGATTACAAAACCAGTTTTCTAGGTTCAGCTAGTGAACACATAATCTCAGCAGGTACTTCCTGATGGGCTTAGCTGGAGAACGCAGTCTGTACTGAAAGATCAGCAAGCGGATCGCCCTCGAGCACAGGGCCGGGACAATAACCGCACTACCACAACACCGCGGTTATGTGATGCCTACCGTGGCGTGGAGCTCATTACCGTCATCACCTCTCACCACAAGTGAATTTGTTTGCTGCTGAAAGCTGCTACTTTACTGACGGCTCTGTGTCGGTGAGCTGAAGAAGGCTAGGCTGAAACTGAACAGTGCTCAGAGTGCCGGTATCTTTCTGCTCCAGACTGAGTTTAAAGTGTCCTCACTACAGTGATCAGCAGTGACTGACCAACACTACTGCTATCCGATTCATCTTTGAAAGAGAGAGAGAGAGCAAGACGGAGGAGAGAAAGAGAGAGAGAGAGGAGGCAGAGAGAGACAGAAAGTGAGAGAAAGAGAGAGAGAGAGGAGGCAGAGAGAGACAGAAAGTGAGAGAAAGAGAGAGAGAGAGAGACAGACAGAGAAAGAGAGAGGGAGAGAACAGATAAAAAGAACAGAGAGAGAGAGCGAAAGAGAGAAGGAGAGAACAGATAGAAAAACACAGATAGAAAGAAAGAGAGAGAGAGAGAGAGAAAGAGGGCAAGACGGAGAGAGAGAGAGAGAGAGGGCAAGGCAGGGAGAAAGAGACAGAGAGGGCAAGACAGGGAGAAAGAGAAACAGAGACAGAGGGAGGAGAGACAGAGAGACAGAAAGAGAAAGAAAGAGAGGGCAAGACAGGCAGGAGAGGGGGGGCAAGACAGAGACATAGAGAGAGAGAGAGAGAGAGAGGGCAAGACAGGGAGAAAGAGAGACAGAGATACAGAGACAGAGGGAGGAGAGACAGAGAGACAGAGAGACAGAAAGAGAAAGAAAGAGAGGGCAAGACAGGCAGGAGAGGGGGGGCAAGACAGAGACAGAGAGACAGAGAGACAGAGAGAGAGAGAGAGAGAGAGAGAGAGAGAGGGCAAGACGGAGAAAGAGAAAGAGCGAAAGAGAGAAGGAGAGAACAGATAGAAAAACACAGATAGAGAGAAAGAGAGACAGAGAAAGAGAGAGACAGAGAATGAAATAATTTTTTTCTTCCTTTTGTCCACTCCAACTCCAGAATGTTCGGCCTGATCGGGAATGGTGCGCTTGTACACATCTTTGTGACGCGACTTAGTTTTCCGAAAAAGTGCAATTCCCAACTGTACAGCCACCAAACTGTACTTACTCACTCAGAGAAGTTCCCCAAACTCGCGGGAACCACTTAAGCTGCGCAACCATTTACATTTATGGTATTTGGCAGACGCTCTTATCCAGTAGGCTCTTATCCAGAGTCTTGCCCAAGGACCCCAGTCTACAGCATGGGAGGCGGACGGGTTACCCACTCCGCTATATCAGCCACTCCGCTGTTCCCTCAGGAAATGCACTTCTCTAGTCGTTGTCTTCTTCGTCTTTTTCTTGGTTGAGGCTTTTTGGTTTACAAGATATTGACACCGGAACGTTCAGCCTGATCAGGAATAGTGTGCTTGTATACAGCCTTTTAGGGCTGCCCTCTAGAAGTCGACGAGTCGAATGGTCAGTCGGAGACCCTTTAAGTCGACTGACAACAGTGACGAGTTTTTTTTTTTCTTTCGTAAAACAGACAAAAGCTTACAAAATGCACAAGAACTTTAAGAATGTAAAAAGACATTTTAATAATTATTAAAAGGGGAATAATAAATATATATTTAAGTTCTAGCTG
>JAVGWN010000647.1:0-13853 GCA_034552555.1 Semaprochilodus insignis
AGAGAGAGAGAGAGAGAGAGAGAGAGAGAGGGGAATGGTAGAGAGAGAGGGGAATGGTAGAGAGCGAGAGAGCAAGAGAGGAATGGTAGAGAGAAAGGAATGGTAGGGAGAGAGAGGGGAATGGTAGAGAGCGAGAGCGAGAGAGAGGAATGGTAGGGAGAGGGGGAATGGTACAGAGCAAGAGAGGAATGGTAGGGAGAGAGAGGGGAATGGTAGGGAGAGAGAGAGCAAGAGAGGAATGGTAGGGGGAGAGAGAGGAATGGTAGGGAGAGAGAGGGGAATGGTAGGGAGAGAGAGGGGAATGGTAGGGAGAGAGAGGGGAATGGTAGGGAGAGAGGGAATGGTAGAGAGCGAGAGAGCAAGAGAGGAATGGTAGGGGAGAGAGAGGAATGGTAGGGAGAGAGAGGAATGGTAGGGAGAGAGAGGAATGGTAGAGCACGAGAGAGGAATGGTAGAGCACGAGAGAGGAATGGTAGAGCACGAGAGAGGAATGGTAGGGAGAGAGAGGGATGGTAGCGGAGGAGAGAGAGAGAGAGAGAGAGAGAGAGAGAGAGAGAGAGAGAGAGNCTCTGGGTGTGTTATCGTGTGTCCTCCGTGTACTCCTGAGAGAGAGAGAGAGAGAGAGAGAGAGAGAGAGAGAGAGAGAGAGAGGGGAATGGTAGGGAGAGAGGAAAGGTAGGTAGAGAGAGAGGAATGGTAGAGAGAGGGGGAATGGTAGAGAGAGGGGGAATGGTAGAGAGTGAGAGAGAGAGGAATGGTAGAGAGCGAGAGAGAGAGAGGAATGGTAGGGAGAGAGGGGAATGGTAGGGAGAGAGGGGAATGGTAGGGAGAGAGGAATGGAAGAGGGAGACACTGTAAGGAAGGGGAGGGGAACTGTCATCACTGGAAACAGTCCTACACAGGAGCGCTCTCCCAGTTCTTCATCCTCTCCTGTGTTATTTAGCGAAGTCTGCAAAAACACGAAGCCTCCGCTCCTCATCCTGATGAAAGCAGTAATTGGATGTGAAGAGCAGAGCTAGCGCGCAGCACAGACAGCCTGTTTCTGCTTCAGCTAAATGGTAGGAATTTGATAAACGCTGTTTTTCATCTTTTCGGCAGACAGCGCGCACGTTTTTCCTCGTCTGATCAAAGAGCCTCCGTCGACTCCCTGCATCCGAGCACGCTCCCAGAGGACGCGCCGCTCGTGAACGCTCGGCGAAAGTGGGAACAGGCTGCAGCTAAAATAGTGCTCTATCTGCTCTGACGTGATGACAAGCGTGAGTTTCACCAGCATGCTCAGCACAAAGGAACAGGAGCTGTTCATATGGAGCCTCTAATCTGAATCCAATAATCGACAAGTCAAAATTCACTCCTAGGAAAACACTTGTCCCAGCTAGAACACCGCAGCACTCACACGTGACCACCCACAATTTGCTTTCGCACAAATGTTCAAACACTACATACACGTATCTGTCTGTATCATTACCCAATGATGTAGATACATGTTAATTATGTACCTAAGAGCATGTAACACCTCCACAAACACCAACAACAGGTGTGACTGGATTTGGCATCGACTGGACAAGTTTCTGGATGTAGACCACATCAATGTTCAGACACTCTTACATCAAAGAATTGTGCAGTTGGGTCAGATTTGATGGATGCCTTCCCTGGCACAATTCCGAGGAGAATTCCCTGTATACTGGGATTTGGACAGTGTTTAAACACTCCAGCAGCACCGCTGTGTCTGATCCACTCACACCAACACAACACACACTAACACATCACCACCACGTCAGTGTCACTGCATTGCTGAGAATGATCCACCACCCACATGATACCTGCTCTGTGGTGGTCCTGTGGGGGTCCTGACCACTGAAGAACAGGGTAATAAAGTATACAGAGAAACAAAGAACACAAGCACACGCGCACACACACACACACAAAAGTGCGCACACACACACACACACACACACACACACACACACACACACACACAAAAGTGTGCACACACACACACACACACACACACACACACAAACAAATGCACACACACACACACACACACAAACACACACACAAACAAATGTACACACACACACACCTGTCCTTGCTGTTACTACAGAATGAAGGATGAACGGACGTACATCTCCCTGCAAGCCAGACCCCCGGGGGTTTCAGCCGTAGTCTATTCTCACAAAGTTCCCTCTCTGCACTCCGATAACTCTGAGAGACGGCGGATAACAAAGCGGACAGTGAGAGCGGCTGATGAGTATCGCCCCTGACACACTCTGAGCCGCAGCCGTGAGCGTGTGTGGCACCTCGGCATGACTGTGCAGTTTAATGGACAGCAAGAAGCGCGTTCTATCTGGTTTGGGGGGAAAAAGGCAGGAGAAAGAAGCACGTTCTCCAGGAGCCCACAGCTCCAGCTCGAGTCCACCGGCCCTTCCTGGAGCAAACTGATCATATGCAGTGGCTTACGAATGTATCTGGACAGTAATGGTCATTTGTTTTTGGGTGCTTGGTGTGGAATTGTGGTGCCAGTCTGCACAGTCAGTCAGTATGCATGCGGTGTCTTTGAAGAGCACCTACAACTGCACGCATGCCCTGTAGGGCACATCGGCATGTCCCACCACCGTCCTAGTGTTCAATGCCTAATTGGTAAATGATGAGGTTCTGGAACGACGAGTAGTGATGGGTCTGGAAGGCATAAAAAAGAAGGCTGCTTTAAAAAGGTGCATTTGATATGCAGCTCAGTGAGAGATTTCCCCCAGCAACACCGGATTCTTAGGAATAACAAGCTTCCTACAGTCAACCTGAAGTCAAAACTGACTTGTTTTACCTTGTTAGCTCATGTCTCTAGTCACATTATGATTTTTCCTGTTCTGTAATCTTACATCAGAATGTATTGACATAAGCGGTGCCTTTTTCCATTGCTAGCACATTTTCAGTCGATTTCATATTTCATATTTTAAGCATTATAAACTGACATCTTTTTTCATATTTGCAGATCGTTAAACACATTTTGGTGAAGGATCTACCAAAGTTGGTAGATCCACGCAGCAGCAGTCATATATCCGCACCAATAACACAAAGAAATGTCCGTATTGAAACCCCCACCCCCAATAGCGCTACATAGCCAACGGCAGCATGAAGCCACACAAATGTTGGCATGGTGCCAGCATTAGCAGAGAAGAATACTAATGTTATCACATGAGCACTTTATCATCAGTGTTTATTTAAGGTTTTGTTGTATAATACTGAGTTCGTCTGGAATTCTACAGTGAGACGCTCCCAAACATTAACTTCCAGATGAGGTAAACAGCAAAAGCTGGGAAAACCGAACCCTTGAAGGAGCACGCCACTCACTGCTGTGGTCTGTGGAATGTTGCCGCTTAAAGTTTCTGTTGCGGCTCCTATTGAAAATGACGGAAAACAACTGGACTGCCATTGTTCCGTCTACCGTGAACATGTGAACCGGTGTCTTCTGATACTCACAGTACTGGTTTGAGTGATGTCCTCTCAAGTGTCTTATCAGTTTAAAGGAGCAATATGTAAGATTTATTTTGTTTAAAATGTTAAAAAATGAACTAAAGTTACCAACAAAAATGTTTGGACGGTAATTTAAGAGGTGATGGTGAGTCACTGTGGTGCTGAGTCCACCTTTATTCCTTACATAGACAAATGAAGAAGAAACCACAAGTGACAAAATTAGCAGAAAAGCAGTTAACATTGCCACTGCTATCCACCGCCACCGCTATCCACACTCTTGGGGACTAAAGGGATGAAGCTGGAAGATGGTGAACTTGCAATGACAGTTCAGACCGGTAAGTAAACAGGTGAAGAGGGAGAAGGAGGGCCTACGTTGAGTATGAATTCATCATCTTACATATTGCTCCTTTAATTCTTCAGGCTTCTGGATCCCATCATCACCACTGTTAACAGTTCCGACTCTGTAAGACCGCAACGCAATTAGAGAAAGTTATATGCTTGGTCGGCATTCCTCTCCAGCTGGCGGTTCATAATGGTCGATAAAAACGTTGACAGTAACACGGCGTGCGCTCCGCCGGCCGCTGCAGCCCCCCCTCACCCCTCCCAGCAATCCATCACCAGCTGCTTTGATCAGTGCATATGCCGATGGGCCGTCCCGTCTGGGGCCTGACGGAAAAAAAAACCTGAGCTGAAACACAGGTGGACACTGCACCGGCAACTTCGTCCAGCCGACAGCCCCATCCATCATACTTTCACACAACATCACTCTCGCGCACGCACACACCCCCGCGCGTGCACTGGATCTGTCAGGATGATGGAACAGCTCACACGGCCCCCAGCAAACAGGACAGAGGCAGAAAAAGTCAATAAAGATTCATTTTGTCCTATTAATAACTCCCGGCCGATTCGACTGACTTACAAAGTACCTTCCAGCAGCTACTTTCAGGACTCACCATGATGCTCTCCTAACCAAGCCTCTACAGGGCTAATGATGCTAAATTAAGGCATGTTCACAAAATTCCTCCCCTCCCGATTTCTTTAAATATGGCCAATTAGCCAAGACGTGTTAAGAGTTTCTTTGGTTCTGCAGTGGAGCTACGAGGCTAATGGAGCTAACAAGTAATGGAAGCTTATGGCCAGTGATTAACATTGTGCTGACTGCATGCCTACATCATCACTCTTGCCTCAAACTGTGAGCTGTTAGGCAATCTCTAACAGACTTCACGTGCAGTTCGACACTGTATGACATTCTCTCATCCACACAGTGATGTCAAGATGCAGCATAGCTGAAAATTAGGGCTGTCAAATCATTTTTCGTCAAAGTTTGTTTACGTAGCACCTTTTACAACAGATGTTACCACGAAGCAGCTTTACAGAGCATCCGAGGACCAAGCCGAGTCCAAGCCCCCAATAAGCAAGCCAAGGGCGACAGTGGCAAGGAACAACTCTCTCAGAGCAAGAAGAAGAAACCTTGAGAGGAACCAAGACTCAACAGAGGAACCCATCCTCCTCAAGTCAACACCAGACAGCAAGACGAGCACATAAAAGGATAAGTATTTATAGTCATATGAAATACTGAACAGGATAACCGCTAACTATTAGAGTGAGAGAAACAGACCTGAAAGTCTGAATGAAACTCAGTGACTCAGTGTAAGCAGCTGAAAACCTTCAACATCAACTGCTGCTGGAAGCCTACACTGATTTAGTGTTTAGTGATTAAACAGCAGGATCACCGCATGGGCCAGCGGCATGGTCAGAAACACAGGCAAGCAGTCAAAGCAGATGAAGCAGCAGCAGCAGCAGCAGCAGCAGCAGCAGCAGCAGCATCAGACCCCACAGAATGACCAGTAGTTCCGCATCAGCCCACACAGCTTGGGCAGTTGTTCAGCTCAGGCAATAAAACATACAGACAAGTATTTATCCCAATTCATTTCATTATATTGTGCCGTTATTTTCAACTAATCATATTTGTCCTGTGGCCAAGGAGCCTCACGATGCTACGATTTGCTCTCAGCTCTCAGGACCAGCCAAGAGAAATATCGTGTGGTTGCATATTAGGGCTGAAAATCAGCTGATATCAGTACACAGCCGATCCTTCCGTCTCTAGTGTATATACCGTACCCATCACTAACACTACCAGTCAAAGGTTTACAGATGGCTGCTACGGTTCTCCTTATCTTTATCTTAAAGCTTTACTTTAGAATTAAAGTGAAGATATCAAACTATAGAATAGCACTCATGGAATTATACAGTCCACCTTAAACACCTCCAGAATGGAGCTTTACAGGAGGATGAAGCAGCTTTCTTAACCTGCAGTGGAGGCTGACAGAACAAGGTTTATTTGTAAGCAGATTTGGAGCAATTCTATTGGTCGGTCCATCATGAATATTCACTAAACTGAAAGGAGAACTAGAGCTTTTATACTGTGCAGAAAAAGAGATCAAAGTTTTTACACCACTAAATATATATTAGAGGTGGAGATATGGAGGAATATCATACTGTGGTACATCAAGAGTATATGTGGTGTATCAGGGTATGTACTGGTTCAGACTCTCATCAGTTGGAGCTGTTAGGTGTAAGACTGTAGATTCTTTAAGATCACCAACAACATCCATTTAGATGGGTGTGTCTTTTGACTGGTACTGTATGCAAACAGTGGTTCATGGGTTCTTGTTATAGTGGAGGCTCTCAAAAGGAACTGGAGCTCCACCGACCTGCTGCTTTTTGGTCTGCTGCTTGTTGATGTATCCTGAGTTCTCTGTGTCCAGTGTAGACTGATGAATTACTGGGTTTATTGGTTGGTTTGGTCGTGTATTGGTTGGTGGTTATTGGTGTGTTTGTAGCTTGCAGTTTTGGGCTGGATAGCTTGCATGTTTAGCGGATTGGTTCACTGATGCCAGGCGAGCCGAGGGCGAGTGCACTGGGTTTAAATAACCTGCTGCTCACTGTCAGACCCCCCACCATGTCTGTAATGCAGGTGTGATGCACACTGAAGTGGTGAGTCTAAGCAGGCGAAGAAATCCGAAATCCAGAAGACTAAATGATGGTGTGTTATGCTAACCACCAGCTTTCATTCACACCCATTTTTTGGGGGGGTGGGGGTGTAAACCATTCATCTATTGACTTAATCGAAGGTGTCTAACTTGCCTGTCTGCGTCCGCAGGTGATGCCGATTAATTACATGATCTAATGCTAAATTGAGTCTGGTGTGGAGCAGCATGTCTGTAGGCTCCTGAAGATGAATCTGAGCTGGAATGCCTACGGAAAAAGTAGCAGGATGGTAAGGTTCCCTGAGCCAGCGTTCAGCGCCGCTTTAACCGTTCCAATTAATTACGCCCACTCGGCATTTCATTATGGAATAAAGGACAGATACGTGCTGGAGACACCTATGAAAAGAGAAGTCATACTACATGGAAAAGAAAGACGAGGTGCAAATTCCGTTTGTGGCCTTTCACTAAAGGTCTGAGCGCCGAAGTCACAGGAAGTGAAAAGGCAGGATGTAGGCGACGCTGCGTGTACAGATGCACTCAGTGATCTGCTCTTACCGCTGTATAATCAGCGATGCGAATAAAGCCCCGAAGTCTTCAGAAGAACACCATCAGAGGGCCACCGAAACGGAGAGTCTTGTCGGAGAGTCTATAAATGCTGCACCTGCACACTGACGCCTACTCGGTTTCACCCCTGCAGAAAGTAGAACGGAAAATGAAAAGCGGTCGGATTTGAACACTTCCAGCCTCCGAGAAAAGAACAGGTGCTAACTTTGTACCAGCAGAGAGGCTCCAAGTGGTCTTTACCCCACACACACACACAGTTTTAATACAGTGTCAGGACATGGGGTCTTACAGACTGACATCAATAACCTCCAGTTGAAACGGCCAACAAGTAGGTAAGTTAATCAGCATACAGCATTAGGAATAAGCAGGAATTCCGTACTTACCGTCTCCACACTTTCCATTTAGCTTTCATGCTTTTTCATGAGGAGACTCACTTTCAGTTTCTCAAAGACATCTGCCGACACACCTCCAAAGCTCAGTCTTAGAAGTTGGTTTAGCTGTTTTTCCTCTGACTTTTGCACCATGTGTGTTATAAGCTTCCCGGAAGCTTATGAGACACCTTCCATGTTTAAGGTGGTAGCAACTTCAGGATCCATAGATTGGGAAGAGGTGCTACAGTGCAGTGAATGTCTCGTTCCCTGTGTGGAAAATGGCTCCAAAGCAGATGTTAATGATTGGCTAAAAGGAGCGACTGTGTTTGGGCGTGCCAAAGACCATAGTGTGAAGGAAGTAGCTGAATCTGCAGGTGTATGGAAGCGTACGGTCATACGGGTCTACCAGCAGTGGCTAAAATCCCAGTCTACAGGGAATTCTCCTCGGAATTGGGCCAGGGAAGGCATCCACCAAATCTGGCCCAACTGTCCAATTCTTTGATGCAAGAGTGTCTGAACACTGATGTGGCCTACATCCAGAAACTTGTCCAGTTCACGCCAAATCCAGTCACAGCTGTTATTTTAGCTAGTGGAGGGATTACACGCTGTTACGTACGTTTCAGATTTTTTTCCCAGTTATAAAAAAAAAAAGCACTTCATTACTAAATAAAATCAGGACATGAACATGTCTTGGACATGCACAACAAAACGCACCAATGCATGCTCACAACAGAGACACTCTTCTCTCCGTAATTCTCCACCGCTCCATTAGCATGTAGCCTAGCTTCTGTGGCAACGATTCACCACGCTGGCCATGCGGTTGACCCCGGATGCCCACCTGTGGTGAGGAGATTGATTCCGTACAGTGTACAGACACACAAACACACACGCTCAGACTTCAACACCATCCGAGGGCAAAACAGCAGCAGCCTACCACCCTGCAGTGGTCAGACGCAGGCCTGCTCCCCTCACTGCGCTCATACAGAGCTATGGTAAAAGCCATGCGGTGAGCAATATGAAAATACTTTATTGTTATTGAGATAATTTTAGTTGATCTCGACGTATTTGGATAAAGGTGACATCATTTAACAAATGGCCTCAGTGTTTTACACACACACACACACACACACACACACACACACTTCGTATAACCGAATGAACAAAATGCAATATGGGGACAATGCAAGTACCTACAGGTATCACAGATTCAAATGTGTTAAACTGTCACCCAATCAGATGCAAATGACTACTGCTTGCTCTTTGTTATTGGACGGTGTGGCACCATCACACCTACATCAAATGTCCTTGATGAAAAAGCTTTTCAAAAGGCCTTTAGAAAGCTACTAGATGCTTATGAGTCTGGGAAAGGCTTTAAGAAGATATCAAAACCTCCAAAATATTGGAAATCAATCATTACACTGTCCGGAAGATCAACCTCAAGTGGAGCAGATGTACAACCTCTGACAACTCCTCCAGTCTATGCCTCCCCAGGAGCAGAAGCAGACTGCATACATTTGATTTATGGGGGAGGCGAAAGCCTTTGCTGTCAAAAAGAACATCAGGCGAAGACTAAAGTTGGCCAAAGAATATCAACACAAAAGACCAGGACCTTCTAGAACAATGTGCTGCATACGGATGAGTCAAAGACGGTGCGTATGGAGACGTATGGCCACAGTAGCAGAAGCCATGTTTGGCAAAAACCAAAGGCAGCATTTGATCAGAAGGAGCTGATACCACCTGTGAAGCATGGTGGCGGAAGTGTTATGGCTTGGGGCTACTTTGCTGGCCAAATCTGCAAACACAGAATCAACTGAGAATTCTCGTTCATACCAGAGCGTGCTTGAGAAGAACGTGAGGTCAAATGTGGACATGCACGGCAACATGGTGGGTCTTCGGTGCAGAGAAAGCGGCATGTTTGGTGCACCCAGCCTCGCACCACTTACAGTGTGTCCAATACTCAGCCTTAACACCACCATGTTCCCAGTCCAGCAACAGTCCAACAGTCCAGCAACAGTCCAGTCCGACTTCACTGCACACACACCACACAAGCACATGGACTGTCCAGATTACACTCGTGGTTGCGGTTGTTTCTGTGGGTGAATAACGGTTAATCCTGACCTTATCTTGACGGCAAACTGCAGAACAGGACCTAAAGCCAAACACAGAGTCTCAGAGTGTTAGTCCAGTCCAATATAATGAACTAAAGACATCGTTTGTTGGCGCAGCTCTCATGGAACTGAACGGCTTTCAGTTATAACGGTCAGTATAACCCGAACACTTGGAACTCAGACAGGAGCGGCAAGTTCCCGGCACCATGGTAGAGGACGTTAGCTAACGTTAGAGTCTAGACTTCCCCAGCTCGCTATTAGAGAGCTGCCAGTAAAACAGTAAACTGATCCCAAGCGTGAAATAATGATGGTGAATCAAATGCGGTAATGATGGTAATGAGCTCCACATCACGTTACCGCGGTATTGTGGTAATACAGCAAGATGTAGCTACTCTTCCACACGGCTGTCCCTGCCGATACCTACACTACATTGCCAAAAGTATTTGCTCGTCTGCCTTCAAACGCACATGCATAACTTGAGTGACATCCCATTCGTAATCCATAGGGTTTAATATGATGTCTGCCCACCCTTTACAGCTATAACAGCTTCAACTCTTCTGGGAAGACTTTCCACAAGGTTTAGGAATGTGTTCATGGGAAGTTTAGACCATTCTTCCAGAAGCGCATTTATGAAAACTCCTTAAAAACAACCCAGCACCATAATCCCCCCTTCACCAAACTTTACACTCGGCACAATGCAGTCAGACAAGTACCGTTCTCCTGGCAACCACCAAACCCAGACACGTCCATCGGATTGCCAGGCGGAGAAGTGTGATTGGTCACTCCAGAGAACACGTCTCCACTGCTCTAGAGTCCAGTGGCGGAGCTTTACACCACTGCATTTGACGCTTTTCATTGCGCTTGGTGATGTAGGGTGATGCAGCTGCTCGGCCATGGAAACCCATTCCATGGAGCTCTCTACACACTGTTCTTGAGCTGATTTGAAGGCCACATGAAGTTTGGAGGTCTGTAGTGATTGACTCTACAGAAAGTTGGCGACCTCTGCGCACTATGCCCCTCACTGACCCCGCTCTGTCATGAGTTGTTGTCATTCCCAATCGCTTCCACTTTGATATAATCCCACTGACAGTCGACTGTGGAATATTTAGTAGTGAGGAAATTTCACGACTGGACTTGTTGCACAGGTGGCATCCTATCACGGTACCACGCTGGACTTCACGGAGCTCCTGAGAGCGACCCATTCTCTCACTAGTGTCTGTAGAAGCAGTCTGCATGTCTAGGTGCTTGGTTTTATACACCTGTGGCCATGGAAGTGTTTGGAACACCTGAATTCAATGATTTGGATGGGTGAGCGAATACTTTTGGCAATATAGTGTATGTAATATAGAAGGTATCATGGATCCCCAAACCTTTGGGCCAAAATATCTTTAGGGTTATGAAAACAATCAATCAATCAGGCTGATCCAATATATACCACTGACATTTATTACTATTACTGGCTTGTCACCGTACTGACAGAGGCCAGTCTAATGTAGACAGAGTAACCGAGGTGCTTTGTGCTGAACCCTGCGCTCGCATATATCTAAAGTGTTGCAGCATCGTTTAAAGCACGCCATCGTTACATAACAGTCGTCTGGTAGAGACTGTGGCCCTAACCCAAATTGAAATTTCCATGAAATTGCTGTTATGTAATACATATGCTACAATATTTACCTTATGGTTAAAGAGAAGTCCACACACGCTGTGGAACTGGACCAAGCAATCATTAAATCAGTCCCATCTCCACAGCACTGCGCCTATAGCCGGTGACCAAAACTACAGCTCCGCATAGAGCCCTGTACTAATTTGGGATCCGCAATAAGAACGGTAGCTGAAGAGCCAGAGGGGTCAGACGATGGCATTACACAATCACCTGCACCGCACTGCACAGCCAGAGTCGGCTGATTCACACGGGCTCGTCGGCGGCTTGTAGCATCTGTAAATATGAGGTGAAAATACAACAATTAACATGGCATTAGCAGGGGAGTGCCAAAAGCCCAGAGGCGTCGTTTTCATTATCAATAATGGATTAAAACAGGACTAATCCCGACGCCTCCGTCTCCGAACAAAAGAGAAGGCTTGACGGGAAGCATCAGAGCTCTCAAGACCCGCTCGGTGCTTTTGGAGAGGGAGCTAAATAAAAATAACCGGGGTCTTTGTGGAACCCAAGGAGAGAGAGGGAGAGAGAGAGGGAGAGAGAGAGGGAGAGAGGCAGAGAAAGAGATCAAACGGAAAAGAACAGGCGCTCTATTCCGATATTCCATTTCATGTATTATCCTGACAGGACCAGAAAGTTCGGGCACAGCGGAGTGGAGACTGCTCCTCATAAAGGCGATCCTAAACAGGTTAAAGACAGATCATATTGCAAGCTGATGATATTCCCGATCCCCGAGGCCTTCTCAAAGACCAATGTGCCGTTCTGCGGATATCAAAGGCTTCAAAATCAGATAGCGTATGTCTGTTTGAAATCAGACGCGATTAAAGAACACCGCCTGATCTAACTTAATCAAGCTCATCAAACACCGGCTCGGCCTGCGACTTCTGGAAGGAGCTCGGCGTGGCTTCCTCCTCAGGCAACCGCTGCCATCTTGTGTACGAAAGCGGACCCCACACCTCGTCTCTGTCCTCGCCAAGCTCTGAAAATCCTTTAAGGAACCAGCAATTCCGATCTGCACAGACCTCAGTGAGAGAGGCCTAATGAATTCCTGCTGAAGGCATGGATGCTGACCTGGAAACTCCTCTATGGCTGTGTGTTTATGTTACTCCGTGCTTCAGCAAGGGCTCACAAACAAGGCAAGATCACTGCATCATCAGAATCATGTAGATGGATGAAGTGCATTTATAGAGAGTTCCAGTGTTTTGCATGACAGCGTGATGAACTGTTATGGCAAAGAGAACTGGATGCCAGGTTCCGGCTAGCTCAGAGCTGGACGTTCTACCGAAATAAATAAAAAGAGGAATATTCTGGAATATTCCAGAAATATGGTGCCTACTTTGGAGCTTCATTTCTTTCTACCATTTCAAGGTAAAACATGAAGAATCTTTCTCGTCCAGACTGTCCAATACGGTCTGTAATATTTAAAACTGATATAATACTTCAATATAATTCTGATATTTTGGATTCTCTTTGTCTGTTCCGTTTTCCAAAAGTTTCCAAAAGATTTCCAGACTGTTTCCGCCTTTGCTTTTCATTCAAGACCTGACTAGGCTACGTTCAAAACCAAGATAGATTGTTCAGTGGTATGGGGGGCGATATTGATCACTGATGATGATCAGCTGAAAGGCGATACCTATTGAGGGCTGGCCTGGATTGTTAAAGGCCACCGCATACTGGACACACCACACAGGGTCCAAAAGTCTGAAACCATTGGGCATCAGTTCATCAATATCATCCTAAGCCTTGTCTTAAAGCTGTCTTTGAGAAAGGTCCTAAGAAACAGTGTAGATCAGTTTCACTCACACGCCAGATTATACACTGCAATTTCTACCCCATACATGTGTAGCTGTTACACTACCTCAACACTACTGCCTCTGCCTCAACACTACTGCCTCTGGATTACTGCCTTATATTGTGTGTATAAATAATGTGTAAACTGTATATTATTTGTCCATATAGTTTCTCTATTGCTTGTATAGTGTGTATACTGTGTAGAGTGTATACTGTACAGTGTCTGTTTGTATTGTGTACATGTGGAGTCATTGTGTATAGTGTGTAGACTGTGTAGAGTGTATATTGTGCAGCGTCTGTATGTATTGTGTACATGTGGAGTCATTGTGTATATGGTGTATAGTGCGTACAGTGTATGTATTGTGTATATGTGGAGTCGTTGTGTATATCGTGTAGACTGTGTAGAGTGTATATTGTACAGTGTCTGTATGTATTGTGTATAGTGTGTAGACTGTGTAGAGTGTATATTGTACAGTGTCTGTATGTATTGTGTATAGTGTGTACAGTGTATGTATTGTGTATATGTGGAGTCGTTGTGTATATGGTGTAGACTGTGTAGAGTGTATATTGTACAGTGTCTGTATGTATTGTGTATATGTGGGGTCCTTGTGTATATCATGTATACTGTGTGTAGAGTGTATATTGTACAGTGTCTGTATGTATTGTGTATATGTGGAGTCGTTGTGTATAGTGTGTATACTGTGTAGAGTGCATGTTGTACAGTGTCTGTATGTATTGTGTATATGTGGAGTCATTGTGTATAGTGTGTAGACTGTGTAGAGTGTATATTGTGCGGCGTCTGTATGTATTGTGTAAATGTGGAGTCATTGTGTATATGGTGTATAGTGTGTACAGTGTATGTGTTGTGTATATGTGGAGTCGTTGTGTATAGGGTGTATAC
>JAVGWN010000648.1:0-13853 GCA_034552555.1 Semaprochilodus insignis
GTGGAATTCTTACCAATAAGAAAATAAGTATTTTCTAAAATTTACAATTTATAAAATCTAAATTTAAAAATGTTAAGATTTGTCCTATTTTTCTAGCATTAACCACATGTTCTGTTAAGGAAATTAAGTTTTTCGATTAAAGTTAAACGACTTTACCAGTTTACTGTACACTGACACTTCTTTCCTTAACATTTTTTCTCAGCTTTTTTTTTTTTTGTTTAGTTCTTTTCAGTTCCTTCTTTGTTCTGTCCATTCTGGCAACCAATCAGAGCTTTACTTGGCAGGCCCTTAATATGTATGACCTTGTTTGCATCTGGATTTTGCCATGCTGACTTTATGAATAGCTCTTTTTTACCATGTACCATCTGCGTGCTGCAAAACTGTTTGAATACTTGTTTCCCTTGACTGTAAAAGTAGTCTCCAATAGCACTCCACTGAACAGGGAAACTCAAAATGTCCCTTAGTGACCTCAGGTTAGCCACTCCTACCTCAAACTCTGTCTGGATCAGTTTCTGTTTCCTAGCTGGTTGGCCATCTGGGGAAGCAGGCTGCTCTGAGTATCTGCCATCACCAGAAAGAGCTACAACGGAACCTCTGAGTATGTCTTTGCTCTTCTCTCTTAACAATAATAGATAATGACAGTTACATTGATCAGCGGTTATACTGATTAATGCAGATGGAGCACCTAAACTTCTGCAATCTTGAGATGCCTGGTGCTATTTGCATCACTCCTGATTAGTTAACTTCCTGTTCAACCAGGCAACATCTGATGATGACATGTGGAATGGAAATGTTTGTTTGTCTAGCACAGTCAATTTCAAGGGTAAGTTTCCCATATTTGTTTGTACCGTATGTGCTGTAAGGTCTGCTTATAATATTTGTTTGGGGTTATATAAAAAAACAGTCATAATTCATTCATTTGCACAGAACCAACTACTTCCTTATAATAGACCTTAAACTGTTATACCCTCGTTTTGTTACTATGCCAGATAGACAGATACACAGTTACATGCTTTGTTGATGCTCTAAGTGCAAAATAAATTAATGTCCTCTGTATGGAACGCACTTCAGTATGGCATTTATCTTCAACTATTAGTGCACAATTTCTATTTGTTATTTGTTAAACATATTCATATATATCTATATCTATATATATATATATATATATATATATAAATATATAACATAGTATACGTCTAGTGTTATGGTATATATAGTATAGTGTGTATATATGTGTGTGTGTGTGTGTGTGTGTAAATAACAGTATATAAATTGATAATTAAATATAAAATGTGCCATTTTGTACATTCTCTGACAGAATTCATTGGAAAGATTTACAGCTCAATTTACAAATACGTTTGACTGCAGAATTCATAAAAACTCATGTTCACTGACAGAATTCAACTCTTCCATTATAAGTCTATGTACAGGGATGCTTGTCAAAATGACTGTAGGTGGTGATAGACTACATGCATTGACGGCTATGAAGCTGATCTGTTTGGGACAATACTGGGATTATGCACTGATAATAAGGCAGAGATTATTAATGAATATCTTTTGAATGTTTAGATTCATCCGAAACACCACCTTCACCTCAGAGCTGAGCATGGCCAGAGTGGAGACGCTGAATGAAATAGCCCTGCTGAAGTCATCCGGGTTTGGTCACCTGTGGCCCAGACATGGACTCAGACTGCTCCACTGGTTCGCCACCAGTTGTGTCAGTTTTGATGACAATAATGAAATGCTATCACTGTGCAGTCCCGAGACAGGACAGTATGGCTTCCACCATTATAAGAATGAATATGACAGTAATAACGTTCGACTCCTGCCTGAGGTGGACTTCCACTACTACGTGGTGGGCAATCTGAGATATCCCAAAGCAACACATCTGCCTGAGTATGTGAGAAAGGACTTTACTGGGAACACAGACAGGAGTAATATGGACCGTATCATTGTGAGCCTTGATAACGAGTGGTTTGATAAAGTTTACATCACTGAGCACATCAACGAGTCAGAGTACGACATCAACAGGACCTACTGCATCAGCAGGGGCCTGCTTATGATCATCAGGCGGCTGACCCTGGAGGAGTTCCTGGAGGAGATGGGTTACCAGGGAGAGCCAATGTACAGTTCAGGGCCTCCAGTTTGGTCCTTCCCTCAACCCATTAATGCAACAGATAACGCCGCTCCCAGAAAGCAGGAGTGTCGGATTGACATGGAATTAGAGCCTTCTGGCCACAGCAGGGACACTCCCATTCACAATAGCAACAAGCCACAACAACAACCACACTATTCAGCCGGCAGCCGAGGATTCTGGGATTACTGTACAATTCTATAAAGTTTATAATGCAGTTACAAAAACAGTTACAAAAGCTTATGTCAAACATTGTAAAGTATTATGAATGCTTTATGGATCTCTATGAATGTACTTATAATGCATTACGAATACCTGATTCATAGAAAGTGTTACCAAAAGTTTTGGTTTAGTTCTTTTCTTGTTTGTTTGTTTGTGGTTTTTTTGTTTGTTTGTTTTTGGTCCAACAAAAAAAAATCATATTTTAAACTTTTTTTTAAAACTTTTTTTTCCTCAGTTTTGAAATTAAAACCAACCCAGAAAAAGTCAGAATTACTCAGTTATGTAACCTGTTGATTCAAAATGTAAATGAAATGTAAATGTTTTTAATTACTTAACGAATTACTTCTTAACTAATTGATTACTACTTTTAATGTGTTTTGAATCTAATTACTTTAATTAATTAACCATGTATTTCATTAAGTAATAAAATAAAGTGATATGATATGATGATATGCTTAGAGCTCACTTCTTAACGCTGACACTAACGCCTATTATTAATAAAGTGTATCCAGGCTGCAACAATGTTTAACATGCAGTATCTCTTATACTAATTTTAAGTATAAGAAAAGTAAGTATAAGTTGCATTGTTATGGATTATCATTTCTTCATGTTTTAATTATTTGGCCTGTTACTGTTCAATTCATTAAATGACTGTTTACCTAAATCTGAAACAAAGTAGATCAGGACTGTAGCCATACTGATCACAGGCCTACCCAATAAAATTTTAAAATAACAAAATTTAGATTTGTTTTTTTGTGGGTGCGCTCATTATATTAAGGCCAATCAAACCGTTACACTCTCCACCAAGCTCCGCCTTCTTTTCCTCAGCCCTCCAATCACACTAGCAACTCTTATCTGCCACTGGCCTTCAGTTTGTTTGCATATGAAACTAGTCATGGTTAAAAGATGTTTTAAAAGGGAGATTCTGTCCAGTACAGTATGCTGTTTTTAATATCTAAAAGCAATATAAAGCAATAAAATTTTAATATCAGAAAGCTAAATATTTTTATATTTAAAAGCAAACTTCATCATTGGCTTTCTCCTAATTTGGAGAAAACCAGGAAATCAGATAGACCAGGGTAATCTAAGAGAGAAGTCAGGTAAACAGAAGGAGAGTCGGAAACCAGAGAGGCAAACAATCAGGCTACCAGAACAAGGGGAGAATCAAAGAGAGAAATTCAAAGTCAAAGGGAGTCAAAACCAGAGAACAAGAACAAGAAAGGCAGGAGAGAAATGCTCAGTGATGCAAACTAAGTTTGGTAAATGGGTGTATGTGTGTGAGGGGTTTATAAGCCGAATGGGTGAACGAGCGGCAGGTGTCTGTAATCAGTACTCAGGAGATCTGGAACGGGAGAATGAGGCATGATCGGATGAATCAGGACATGTGAGGGTGACGTCATCGGGTAGTGTACTCTGGGAAATGGAGTTTGGGAGATCGGCGGTGTCAGGGAAACCCGACAGCTTGCTGTATTGTATATCTCAGCTGTCTGGATATAACATTGTGCAAACATCGTATCCGTGGTGAGTGGATCCATGCTTTACAGTTAAGGGTGCCGCAGTGTTGTGTATGTATATCTGAATCCAGCTTTCTGGTTGATTGCTCTTGTTTCTATCGTGGACTGCCCGATGAGAAAAAGTAAAAAGAGAATTTATTAAGTAAAAGAAGGTTCACAACATGCAAAAAGGATAGAATATAGGAGCGCTCTCCGTGTCTCCCTGGGGTGAGGTATTTATACAACCTGGAGAGGTGTGGGTGTGGGTGGGTGTGTGTGTGTGGGTGAGTGTGTGTGTGTGTGTGTGTGTGTGGGTGGGTGTAGAAAGCCCTGAGTTCCAGCCCTGTTGCTTGGTAACAGCAGGAAGCTACTTCCAAGTTTGGGAGGTGCAAGGTCATCGGTGTGCGCGAGTGAGGACGAGAAAATATGGCTATATCAGGAGACGGGGAGGCGAGCCTGTGTATCAGTATGTCACCAGATCCAGATGTGCATGAAGAAAGAACAACAGGAGACGCACAGAACACATAATCACACATAGTCTACACAGTGACCTCTGAAGTGCAGACTACTGAATCACGCATAGCTCAGTAATAAACCTGAACGTTTCTTCCGCATTATCATATTTCGTTCCCATTTCGATTCAGGGTGGAAGTGTTGAGTAGGGGAATGTTGTTAGCCCATGGATGTAATGTGTTAGCATGAATGAAAAGTCCCACAAAAACTCCAATTAAGCCGAAATAAAAGCATGCATTAAAAACTGGCGTTAATTCTTGCAAGAGGAAAATAGTTCTGTGAAACCAGGCGAACCTTTCGCTTTATTAGGTGTCACTGGGTTAGTGATATGAGTACTAGAGGACTAAGCCGAATGAGCTGGCTTAGTAGTGAATCAGGTAGTGTTCATCGACCAGTCATTTGGAAGAATGATCATTAGCTAACAGTAGTGTTTTGTTATCTAGCTTGTTTTGCTTGTGCCATTATATTTTTACCTGGTTCTTAAAACAGCATGAACTAGAAAAATGTCCGGGCAGGTCATTGGGCGGGGGGCATTCCCTTTTTAGCTGTAGACTTCACTGCAATGCACCACCAAAAGTTTATCAAGTTGTCTTCAGTCATGTATTTTCATTACGAGACTGCATTGGCCCCTGCATAACTATTCTTCTGACAATGAGGACTTGATGTTGCACACCAGAGCCTGAGGACCTTGGACATGAGGACAGTGAAGCTCTCAACATTGTGTAGAGAGCTTCATGGAATGGGTTTCCATGGCCGAGCAGCTGCATCCAAGCCTTACATCACCAAACGCAATGCAAAGCATGAAATGCAGTGGTGTGAAGTGCCGCCACTGGACTCCAGAGCAGTGGAGACGCGTTCTCTGGAGTGATGAATCACGCTTCTCCATTTGGCAAGCCGATGGACGAGTCCGGGTTTGGCAGTTGCCAGGAGAATGGTACTTTCGGTGGAGCCACACCTCTTATCACCTCTTATCACCACGGCCGCTAAAAAACAGTACAGTCCATCTGATTTAAAGAGCTACTTGAAGAACTTGAAGAACGAGTGCTACTCATCTACACAAAGAAGAAACAACAACTGATGTGTATATTTACCTGAATTCATAGATCTGCTTTCATAAGTAGTTGGCACAGACTGTATATTATTATTGGCGATGCCGATGTTGGGGATAAAAGTCTGTTCGGTTATCGGTTAGGTTTGAATATACATTTTTGATTTTGCATAGTTTTTGGTGTTTTGTGTTCAAATGTAGTAGTTTAGCTTGTTATAACCATGGCATAGTTGGGTGGGTGCTTCATACTGGGCTCCCCTTTTTGGCGCATTATCTGCAATATTTTTGCCGATTCCAATAGAACTGAGCATCCTCCATAAAAATTAATGAACGAAGTTTTCTGTATAGCACTTTTCGTGTCATTTTGGTTGTAATAACAACTTGAGAATCTTAACTTCTATGATGCTGCAATGGTTATGCTGCACCATGTTTCAAAAACTCATTTAGTAACAAAAATGGTTTTAATTAGAACAATGAAATAAGATGAGAAAGATTAGGAAGCTGTTGAGAAGCCGTCAGGCTCAGCTTCTTAACCTGTAGAAGAACTGCAGTAGAATTTAAAATATGCTTTGATATTATCAAAAAGCGATTGCTAATTCATTGGGAAAGCAATCCTAAATCAGTCGTGGTTTTTAAGTATTGAAGTTTAGTTTATCGTGACAGTTCTATCCAGTATTTAAAGATTTGTTTGTGATTTTTTTGTCCTTCTGTTTCAATGATCTGTATTTCTGTGCCTCAGAAAGCCCGTCATGGTGAATATAAACACCCTAAGCAAACCGCCCGAGCTTAGGGACTCCGGGTTTGGGCGGCCACTTCCTCGGCATGGACTCAAACTGCTGTACTGGTTCGCGCATGATTATGTTGACATTGATGACTATGGCCAAATAGTCCCAATGACCAAGCCTGCGACCAAAGCGTATGGGTTTCGTCAGTTCCACAACTCTCCAGTTAACGGTGACTACCTCCTGCCCGATCAGAGCCTTCCATACTATGAGGTGGGAAATCTCAAACGCCCAAGAAGATCCAAGTTGCAGTTGCCAAAGTATGTGAGGCAGGACTACAACAGCCCTCAATACAAACGCAACAAGGACCGCAACAAGGACCGCATCATAGTGCGGCTGAATAATGGCTATTTGGACAGAGTGTACATTACTGAACACGTTGATAAGAGGAATTTCGGCCGAACCCATCAAATCAGCCGAGGTCTCATTGAAAGCATCAGACAGTATAAGGCAGTTGAAGACTTTCTCCAAACGATGGAGGCTCCTCAGAACAAGAATCCAGTCGAACCTCCAAAGAAAACCAACTATATAAGGAGGCCGCGGCCACCAAAGAATGACTGCTGTATCATTCTTTAGGTGTGCTATTTCAAGGCAGACATGGTCTAGACATGGTTCCCATCTGTTTGCTTTACTAAGTGTAGCTTTCTCATTGTTCTTTCCTGGTTTAGCCACTGATGCTGACACTGACACTGACGGTTAATACTGATTCTAGATCATTGTTACTCCATGTATTGGAATAATACTTCAGTCGTGTTTTGACTTGCTCAAATAAAAGCTTGTTCTTTTCTCTTCGGCCACTTTATGACAGCATTCCTTTTTGCCAGCCTTTCTGAAGCTCAGATGTGGAGGGGAAATGAATACTCACAGACCGTTGTAACCACATCTTTTGTATCTTATTTACAGCTAGAAGAGCTAAAGACGTCCTCAGAGTCCAGAGTTAGCTTCATTGTTTTGTGCCTGAGCAATGATGCTAATGAGGCTAACGGGTAATAGAAGGTTCACAGCTCATCAGTTAGCACCCATGTCTGAATAACCACACCCATAAATCTCAAATATTAGCAACTTTGCATGGTTTAGGCATGCTCTAAGCTAACCCGATGGGCTATAAGTGTCCTTTACTCGTTAGCTATTACAACAAAACAAACTTGGACACCAAACGTGTCTTGGGTGATTGACTATTGGAGTCCAGGGGAAAGTGTCTGAATTAGAGCTGTTTACTTCAATGCTAACATTTCCACAGCTCTGAAAGTTTCTACTTGTGTAGAACGCATTCTCAGTGTTTGCTCTCCAGACTACACATTGCTAAAGAAATGCACAAGAGTGCAAATTAAATGGGGGTAACCTGTCAGGGAGGCTAGGTATAGCATATATGGGCATAACTGTATGTAAGTATGAGTCTTATTGTCATTATATTTCTCATAATTCAATAGTAAAACTAAACAAATAACAATATTAGCATCAAGAATAGCAGTCCATTGACCACCTCAAACACACGATGGCTACCAAACAAGAACCCAACATTGCTGTCTTTAAGTACAGAAAACAACAAATTAGTGTTTTAGCTTTATTGACTATTGAGTTTGAAACATATGGGAATATTCAGTCACATTCAGATTTTAAGTGATATAAAATCAGTAATAACTTATAGGTAGACGTGAGTTCTCATATGAAGTAACCAAATGGTTTGTCTCAGATGGAAGACTTTTCTGACCATCCACTGCACCATATGGTCTGTAGAATAACTAGAACTATTATATCACGTATGAGTAGACATAAAAGATGGGTTTTTTGTGGTTAGGTTCATACCAGCTGCTAATCGATCTTGAAATTCCGGTTTCTCAAACTCATTCTTGCATTACATAAAGCACTCAGTGTTGAATCTCAGAACAAAAGGTAGGTATGCTTTCAACTTAACAAGAGCGTTCGTTGATTCATTAATAATTAACCTCTTGATTTTTTCTTCATTCTCTAATTTAACATTTTAAATTGTTAACTTGTTATGCACGTATTAAGCTTGAGACTTATTGTCCGGTAACTACTATGAATTATTCAGTAACTGTTATGAATTATTCAGCAATTACTGTAAAAAAAAAAAAAAAAGAAAACTTAATAGTAATTATTCATGAACTACTATGAAACTAATACACCAGTCCTCTAGTTATTAAATGACAATGTGGCCCATGGGACAAGACGAGGAGGCATGATGCAAGTGCAAGTCTTTAATAGGATCAAATGAAAACAAAACCAAGGAAACCAAAGACACTAGTAAACTAAGAAAGGACTGGGAACAGGGTTACAAAAACGACTGACATGGAGGCAAAACACCAAGCAAGAACAATGGGAACAACAGGGAGTATAAATCAACAAGGACTAACAAGGAACACCTGGGAATGGTCGGAGCTACAAACTAAGGAGAGGTGAGGGGCCTGACAAGGGGACGGAGACAGGAGGAGCAATAACCAAAACAAATGGCTCATATAATAGAAATCTGGCTTATTAGGTTACTATATGTAGTCTTATTGGATTCCAAAGCACATGTACATAGTTCTTATACTATGAGAGATGTATTGTTATGTATTATCATTTCTTTATATTTAGGCCTGTTACTGTTCAATTCCTTAAATGACTGATCACTGAATTCTGAAATAAATTAAATCAGGGCTGTAGCCAGACTCATCACAGACCTACTCAATCAAATCAAATTTTAGGATTGTGGGTTTAGCCATTATATTGTGCCCAATCAAGTCATTACGCTCTCCGCCAAGCTCCACCTTCTTTTCTCAGCCCTCCAATCACCTTAGCAACTCTTATCTGCCGTTGACCATTAGTCTGTTTAGCCATCTGAGCACCAGTGTCTGAATACAAAGCTTTGGTTGTAGTTAAAAGATGTTTAAAAGTCATTTCTAACCCAGCTTTATCCAAAAAACAAACTTTGTCATCATCATCGTCATCTGTTTTCTCCTAATTTGATACTCAGAGCTCTTTTACCACAGAGGCTGAAATGGGCTTGGTGCAATGGTCAAATCAAACATCTAGTATTACGTCAATGCAGGTAAGATGTAAAGTCAGGTAAGATTTGTTGGTGATGTTTATGTGAATCCAGCTTACTAGTTGATCGCTGTTGTTTCATATCAGGGCGGAAGTGTTGAGTAGGGGCATTTCTCAACATTGCCCAACAGACAACAAGACTGTAATAAGCTCATGGATGTAATATATGTTAGCATGGAAGAAACGTCCACCAAAACTCCAGTTAAGCACATATAACATGTTTCATGTTTTACAAGTGAACAGAAAAATAACTTGGGTAGACTGTACTACACTCCAACTTTAAGATTCAAGACTGAGAGAGTTTATTGTCATAGCCACAGAGAAACAAGCAGTGGCACTGTACAATGAAATTCTTACAATGAAATACTTTTCAACACCTACCGGACTACAAGTACTAACAAATACAGTATTAATACTAAGTACTAAATAAAGAAGCACAAAAAGAAGACGAGAAAAAAAGAAATTAATACATGTGTGTGTACAAATTAAGAAAATGCACAATATAAATGCTATGTACTATACAGTCTGTGTGCAAAATGCTGTCCTGTCTGCAAGGCATAGAAGCAGAATGTATGTACAATATACAGTATTAGTACAAGTGACCGATCTGTGCAATAGCAGCCAATTATAGACTCAAGTATCCATTTTAAGTATACATGTATCATACACAATAATGTACATAATGCCGTATAAACGTATAAAAAAATAATAATGCAGGTCTGATATAGAAGTGATACAATGAATCACCAGGGTGTGTGCAAAATGTGCAGTCTGTGTAGTTAAGCAGTCTGTAATGTTCTGGTGGTCAGTCTGTGTAGTTAAGCAGTCTGTAATGTTCTGGTCGTCAGCCTGTGCAGTTAAGCAGTCTGTAATGTTCTGGTTGTCAGTCGTTGCAGGTAAGCAGTCTGTAATGTTCTGGTGGTCAGTCTTGCAGTTAAGCAGTCTGTAATGTTCTGGTGGTCAGTCTGTGTAGTTAAGCAGTCTGTAATGTTCTGGTGGTCAGTCTGTGTAGTTAAGCAGTCTGTAATGTTCTGGTGGTCAGCCTGTGCAGTTAAGCAGTCTGTAATGTTCTGGTGGTCAGTCGTTGCAGGTAAGCAGTCTGTAATGTTCTGGTGGTCAGTCTGTGTGGTTAAGCAGTCTGTAATGTTCTGGTGGTCAGTCTGTGTAGATAAGCAGCCTGTAATGTTCTGGTGGTTATCTCGTAGAGGCCTGAGCATGAACTACATTACTGGTCAGATGCTTGTGGCAGAGGAGCATGAGGTGGAACAGTGACAGGAGGAAGTGAGGTGTTCAGAGCTCTGATGGCCCTAGGGGTAGAAATTGTTCCGTAATCTGGTGGCCTTGGACAGACAATGAAGACTGGATTTTGCGCACCGGAGCAAGAGGACCGGTTTCTTCAGGAAACCTCACTGAGATATTTTTCATAAGTCCTCCAGTGACTGAACAGTGTTTCTAGGAAAATGCTTAGAATCTCCGCTTTTGGAAATTGGCAAACGTGCAATAAAGTGCTTGGGCCCCACGGATTGCCACTTGTGGCTGTATTTTTAATCATTAGTAGTAGCAATAGCTGCCACATGACTGAGCAAAGCTGAGCTGGGATGGAAAGAGTAGTGATGAGTACTGTTTATCCACTCTCGAAAGCAAAAGCTGTAGTTTGTGTCTCACTTTCCATGGAGCCACACCTCTTATTTCCATAAACACTAAAAAGGCATTGGATGTACAGTCCGCCTCATTCACTCAAGCGCAACTTGCAGAACGAGTTCTACTCATCTACACACTAAACTTGGTAAGTACATTGATACTAATTCATAGACTGGCTTTCATAAGCTGTTACAAGTTAGCACAGACAGTTTATTAATATTAGTGAGGCTACAAGTTCAGATGACTGTTAGTTATACCTGTATCGGTTAGGGTTTGGATTCTTGTGACATGTATTTGCTATTTTAACCGTGATGGTGCTTTATGTTCAGATTTACCAGTTCAGCTTGTATTGTTCTGGCAAAGTTAAAAAGCTTAATACTGGACTCCCAGGTGGTGCAAGTATCTATGTTGTTAATAATTTGGTGCAGTATCAGCAATTTTTTTGCTGATCCCAATAAAACTATACCAATAATAAGCCATCAGAACTCGGGTAACAACACACGCAACATGCTGGACTATCCGGACTGCTGAACACCTGACAGGCATACATGCAGACATGTCTTGAACACCCATTTAGGCTATGTTATGCCGAGCTCTCATGTTCCTCATCTTCCTCCACAGACCTTCAACTCCTTTCAACAATTGACCATACTACATGATGGCCTATCAGGGCTGCTGTACACACACACACACACACACACAGAACTAACCACAATTGTTCAGTAATTCAGTGTTTCAATGGTTCTCCTGAGCACCTTACCTCAACTCACCACTGTCATTTTACAGTTCCTACTACACTGTGCAATAATGCCAATGCTTATTGGTCCAGTGTTTATAGTATATAGTTTATAGTGTAATGTTTACACTGTTACAGTTACTGTGTTCACAGTAACACCGTGTTTATTATGTTTATCTTGTGCAATAATGCCATTGTGTACAATGTGCAATATTCCCAATTTAACATTCAATGTTAAAAATGTTCCATATTCATTTTATTAGTCTGTCTATGCTGTCTAGTATGTCTACCTGTTACCATAAGTGGTTACTATAAGTCTTATAGTTGTGTATGTTGAAATACTTTGTTTTGCACTTATACTCCCCATAACCTTTCTTCTCTCTAGGTATGAGCACTGGGTTGGGTTGCCAGGTAGTGCACTTATGCTATATATATCTGTGTATTATTCTCTCTAGGTAGCAGCACTGGCCCTTGTTCGGGCAGTGTCTGAGCTCAGGGTGTGTTTTAGACTCCTAACTTACTTATACTAGCTGGGAAACATTATCCAACGGCACACTAAGCACGGTTCTAGGTCACTCTGTTAAGAGCGTCTGCTAAATGTAAATGTAAATGTACCAGTTTTCTACATGCACCTGCTTTATGTTATATTTGCATTTAGGAGGCTGAAGGACCGCAGTCTCGTTCAGCTGTGCACTCACTTTGACTTTTTGACTTTGATACTAATGAATATACAGGTTGTCTGTATAGCATAGGTTAGCACTTGTTAACCTATGGCTGCAATAAAACTTGAGCAAAGTTGACTTACATACCAAAAGTTTGTTCTGTTGCAACATATTTGGACAACTGATCTAGTAATAAAAGTATTTTTAAAAGTCAAACAGCTAAAACTGGACAACAACACATTTAACTTTTAGTAGCCTTTCAAAAATTCCAAAATATATATCCAATATATCCAATATTTCATTGAATTGAGAGTAGAAAGATTAGGAAGCCATTAAAAAGGCTTGAGTCCATCAGCCTCTACTTCTCACTGTGCAAGAGAACAGCAAAGCATCTCTATCCACTGTTCTGGTTGTCCGTCCTGTTATTTCAATTATCTGTATTTCTCTTCCCCAGAGGTCAATCATGGTGAGAATTGACACCCTAAATGATCTGTTCCAGCTTAGGGAATCTGAGTTTGGCCGGCCACGTCCTCGGCATGGACTCAACCTGTTGTACTGGTTTGCGCGTGATTATGTGCACGTGAATCCTAATAAGCGGATAGTCCCATTGGCCCACCCTAAGACTGGAATGTTCGGGTTTCATCTGTTCCACAACTTTCCACAAGCTAAAGGCGACCGCCCCCTGCCCAATCAGAACCTTTCGTACTATGAAGTGGGAAATCTCAATGCCCCAGGAGCAAGTAGATTACCCGAGTACGTGATGCAGGACTTCACCCACCATCAAGACGACAGCAACAAGGACCGGATCATAGTACGGATGAGAGGTGACGTTTTGGACAAGGTGTACATTACTGAACACATCAACAAGACGGATTTTGGTCGAACCCATGAAATCAGCAAAGATCTACTTGCAACCATCAAGATTATGAAGAGAAAGGAATTCCTACAAAAGATGGAGCCTCCTCGGAAAAACTACCGCAGCTACGCTGGACTGCGACCGAGGAATGGTTGTTGTTGTACCATTCTTTAGGTGTCCTGTTTCATGGCGCTGGAAGGGCTGAATGCCTTGACAATGCTAAGTGCAGGCCCAGATATAGTTACCGTCAATTAAGCCTTACTTAGCAAAGCTTTGTCCTTTCGTGGTTCGGCATAGCTTGTTCAACATCGCTTTAGCTTGTGGCAACACATGGTTTATGCTGGATTCTACACTATAGTATCCCCACTTATTGGAATATTCTTTCTGTCATGTGTTAATATACTCAATTAAAAGTATTTACCAAAACTCATATGCTTAAAAATGCCTATTTCTTCTACCACTTTCGTGAAATCCATCAAGACATTCTTTATTGCTAGCTTTCCTGAAGTGCAGAAACAGAAAAAACACATGAATAAACATTAATAAATCTGAGGTGATGATAGTTTGTGAAGTATATCACAAACAGCCTAAATGCTAAAGAGCTAAAAACAGCTTCTTAGTCCAACATTAGCTTCTTACTTCTGCACCTCAGCAATGATGCTAATGGGGCTATCAGACAGTATAAGGCAGTTGAAGACTTTCTCCAAACGATGGAGGC
>JAVGWN010000649.1:0-13846 GCA_034552555.1 Semaprochilodus insignis
CTCTCTCTCTCTCTCTCTCTCTATATATATATATATATATATATAATGTAAATTAAATGTAACCATTTAGTAGATTTTGATCAAGTGACAACACGTAATGCTTAATGTGAGACTAATTTTAACTATTTATTGTTATAGAAAAAGACCAACATTATTAGATAGTGAAAAAAAAGAAAATGTCAGACTAAAAATAGAAGTCTTATAAAACAGTTTTTATAAAAGCAGTTTGCTGTCTCAGGGTGGCGCAGTGGGTAGCGCTATCACCTCATAGCAAGGGTTGGATTCCCTAGCCAGGTGGCGAGGCTCCTTTCTGGGTGGAGTTTGCACGTTTTCCACGTGTCTCTGTTAATTTCCACCCACAGTCCAAAGACATGTGGTCATGCTGGTTGGAGATATTAAGTTTCTAGGTGTATGTGAATGTATTTGCCTTGTGATGGACTGGTAAGCTGCCCAGGGTGTTTCCTGCATTTTGGCCTCTGTGACTTAATATCATAAGTGACTTAAATGATGAATGTATTAATTTTCTAATTCTACCTCTCACCCGTGCACCCTCTGCAATTCCTTCGTGCCCCACAGTTTGAATACCTCTGCTTTAAGATGTATGAAAATATGGCCTAATTTCATGTTTACTCACTGTCACAGTACTGTACACTGTACGAGGGCCTATATGTATATTGTGTGCTCTTCTGTCTGGTCTCAGGTTTACTTTGGTGTTGTACTGCAGTGGCACCAGTATTGATGGTATCTGTGCACTTATGTAAGGTGGTGTATCAGGCCTGTTACTTCATTGCCTTGTGATTCTGGACTGCAAACCTGCATACATGAGGTCCTGCTGGTGTGGGTTCACTTTCTTTCAGCCATCCACACAGAAGCTATGAGTAGTAAAAGCTTCCTTTCTGGAGGATCTTCAGACTGCACGTGTGCGGTGGACCACACAGAGTGAAATCTAGACCTCAGCTAATACACTTGACCAAGTCTTGTGTGAAACTACAATTACAATTGCTTCTCCATGAGTGGCTTTTTAGTATAGTAAAAATGTGTATTTTCTATTTACTTAGATGTGAACTAGTCAAGTCAAGTAGTTTTATTGTCAATACTTCAATATGTACAGACGTACCGAGGATTGAAATTGCATTACTCTCCTTCCCACGGTGTAGCAAATAAACATTTAACTATAAATAGATTACAACTAAAACAAGAGTATATTGAATGTAATAAACAATAAACATAAAATAGACTGACACAAGACATACGGTAGAATAAAATAAGGGCCCTGAGACATAAATGAGACAATAAGACACTGAAGACAATAAGGACGGTAAAGTGACGTGTGCACTAGCAGAATTAACATGTGGATGTGACGGGGCCAGTATAAACAGTAGTGCAGGTTGAATAACATTAAGGCTGTTTGAAGTGATGAGTGCAGACCAGTTCACAGTCCCAGTTCGGTGTTGTTGGGGGGATTAAGTGGGAATGCAAGGATAAAATCTTAAAAGCTGTTTAAAGTGTGTGCATCCCAGTTCAGTATTGATGGGGGGGGGGGTGGTCAGGGTGCTGAGTTTGTGTGTGCAGGGGGGCAGAAGTCTATGAATCTATACTGAGTAATATATTTAAGGATGTAGTTATATATCCACTCTAGTAGATTAGATACAGCAAATGAGTGTATTTTTGTGTTTTCTTGTCATGATTTGTGAATGTAAATGCTGTTTGCTTGTATAAATATCATGTATTGTCAAAATAAATGTAAACCAATTAAATACATACACACACACAAAATGTATTTTGGAAAAAGTAGCCTTATAAGCTAGTTTGAGGAACAAAGTTTGGTTCCAGATTTCTCCTTGATGCCCCAAAGCATTTTTATCAGATTAATTTGCTATTATAGATATATTTCTCTGTATGCTTTGTTACCCTGTTCTTCAGTGATCAGGACCCCCATAGGACCACCCCAGAGCAGATATTATGTGGGCAGTGGATCATTCTCAACACTGTAGTGACACTGATGGTGTGATGGCAAATTAGTGTGTTGCACTGATACCTGTGGATCAGACACAGCAGTACTGCTTAAGGAATATCCACAAAGCATGCTCTGTGGTGGTCCTGTGGGGGTCCTGACCATTGAAGAACAGGGTAGTAAAGTATACAGAGAATCAGATGAACTACAGTCTGTAATTGTAGAACTAATCTGTGATCCTATATGGTCAGTGGAGCTGATAAAATGAATGAGTGTAGATACAAGTAGGTGGTTTTAATATTTTGGCCGATTGGTGTATATGCCACACTGTGTAAAGTCTTTAGAAATTGAATCTAATTCAGACAATTACTGTAGATTACTATGGCAAAACCTGCAAAACACACTCATCATCAAAAGAACAGTTGCACCATTATTACACCCAGAAGGAATCAACTTGGTGGGAAGGTTTGACATTGAGAGACATGCGAATGATTCACGCTCAGACGCATAAGCAAGGATGGGTCTTACCGTTCTACCTGACTGACCCAACATCCATGATTGTGCACATTCAGAGAGCAGCGATGCCCTCCATGAGTCATCCTGTTAGTGCCAGCACCATTGGCAGACGGCTGCATGACGCAGGACTACATGCACACAGACGTCGCCAAATACTGCAATGGTGTCGTGCCAGACTGTGACGGAGTGACGAGTCCTGCATTTGTCTTGGAGACGACAAGGAGTCTGTGTGTGGAGGCAGCGCCACAATGTCCATGAGGCCTGGTGTCACTCCACCTCCACCCCTACTAGAAAATCTGCAGGAACTGTGTGAGGATATTCAAGCTGCATGGGATGGATTATCACAGGACATCATTAGGACCCTCTACAACTACACGCAGAGACATTTGGCATGTTGCGTTAGCGACACCATACTGAGAGATACTATGTGTAGCTCAATAAATATTACCCATATCAGTCTAAATTTACCATCATTTATTGTTCCTGGTAATCTCACATGCTTACCAAGGTTTTTTTTCTGTGACTTCAACACAGACTTCTCTCTGTATTCCTGTTAAAGACTAATTGGTTTCCAGAAACTGGCCTGAAACTTGAGTCAGTCAGGGAATTTAGCCTACTTATTGTGTGTGTGTGTGTGTGTGTGTGTGTGTGTGTGTGTGTGTGTGTGTGGACTCTCACTGTCCAGTTTGGCACAACAACGGTTTGTTGTCACACGTTCAGAAGGCCTGATGTCACTCCACCTCCACCTGTACTGCAAAATCTGCAGGAACTGTGTGAGAATATTTAAGCTACATGGGATGGATTATCACAGGACACCATTAGGAACCTCTACAACTCCGTGCTGAGACATCTGGCATGTTGTGTTAGCGACGCTATATTGAGAGATACTATGTGTAGCTCAATAAACATTACCCATATCAGTTTTAAAATTATCATCATTTATTGTTCCTGGTAACCTTTATCTTCGATTGTACGGTTTTAATGCAGACTACTAATTGAGGATGATTGTAAGTAGTTTAATAATTGTATGACATTCATTTGTTTCATTACAGTTTCATTACACACACATACAACAGTTTAATCTTTTATCGATATTAGACTTAGGCTTAGACTTAGACAGACTTTATTGTCATTCAAATATACACCGTACAGTGCACATTAGAATGAAATTACCTTGCATTGGCTCAGAGTAGATCGGGGAGAAAGTGCAATGTAGTGCAAAGTGTAGTGCATATGTAAACATATGCATGTATATCAACAGATAAATACATTTCAGTAAGTATATATACAAGAGAGAGAATTGCACTGGAGCTCCCAGGTGGAGTAATATTCTCACATATATCAGCATATAGAAAAATATTTACTTTTCTGATGGGGTGCAGTAGTATTATCAAAAGGGGAGAACTACTGCACCTGATTTGGTACGACTGATTTGTCAAGTCTTGCTGAGTTTTCTCTACAGGAGCGCAAAAAAGAAAATAATACTTGGGGCCGGAACGATTGTTCGGTGGTTCCGGTTACGACTCGGACATGATGTGAGCGCGTACGGGGGTTTGTTTATGAGAGGCGTCGGATGAGGAAACGAGTGAAATGTCAGTAAACATTTCTTTACTGGTTTGTATTTGAATAGTATGTGGTAAACTCGTTTGTAAATGTCAGTGGAGTTTGTTCGGGCTGTTAGGTGACTGTGTGGAAGCACGGAGGAGCTGCTGAAAGGAGACTAGTTCTGGAGTTGTAGTAAGATGTTTAAATGATGCTATTATACAGTACAGTAGTTATTTATATGTAGATGTGCTACAATCCGGTCGAGTACCGCTTTAGCTGGATGTGTCAAGACATTATGGAGAATGGAGAATTTTAACCTAAACGTATTGTATTAGTAAAAAGCGATTTTAAAGGCTTTTGAATGTGTTTTTATTAAAGTGCAAATATTCTCAGTCATATGAGAATATTGCGAGCACCTTCTTGTATATACACTCATTGTCTGTTTTATTATCTTCACTTACCATACAGAGCACTTTGTAGTTCTACAATTACAGGCTGTAGTCCTTCTTTATTCTCTGCATACTATGTTACCCTGTTTTCCTAAGGTCTTGTAAACTCTGAATTGTAAAACGGCAGATCTGAACCCATAATCTTTGTGTAATGTTCATTTGCATTAACTTAAAGGTTTTTGTGTGGATCGTTTCCTTATGTCCTGAGCTTTGACAGTGTTCTTGCACCTCTCCCTTAATTGTTTTTGTACGGCTCAGAGAAGTGTGAGAATGTAAATGAATGTTTCACAAAGACTGTAGGTAAAGTTCAAATCTGCCTTTTTACTTTCAAGTTTACAAACTCCATCACATCTACAATTCAGAGTTTACAAGTAAGATACAGATTGTATAACTGTGATTCTGGGAGCAGTTGCAACAAAATTTCCGCAAGTTTGCACATGGCAACCATTGTACCTTTGTACAAGCTGATCTGATTGAATTAAAAGTATAAAATGTAGGCGAAATGCAAATTTGCATATATGAGCCTAAGACCCTAAAATTACTCACATACCTTGTTTTTAATATTTGCACTGAAAAGTTGATTTTTGCATAGAAAATCAACACTGAGTGGTCGTGTCTAGTCATGTCTGATTGTTTCTTGTGGTGTCTTTTGGTGTCTGGTGATTTCTGATGATTTCTGATGGTTCCTGGTGGTGTCTGGTGATTCCTGGCGGTTCTTGATGCTTCTTGGTGGTGTCTAGTGGCTTCTGGTTGTGTCTGATAGTTCTGGGTAGTATCTGGAGATGCCAAATACCCACTAATGGTGTTCTCTGTTTTCCTGATTTATTCTAGCCTTGTTAGTTTTAGGTAATTAGCTCACTGACGAGTGGAAAATTCAGTCATTTAATTGAAACGTGAAACATAGTTTATTGTTTATCGTCATGCGTACTTGTTGTTTTTTTAACCAAGCGGAACCCAGCCGTGATCTGATGCCACAATGTGTTACTTTGGCAGAGTGTTAATGGTCAGTGCTTGTACAATGTTGGCGTTAGACATCAGGGCAACGTTGTAAACTGAACCGACTTAACATTGAGGCTGTTTCCTGTGACTGACTTTTGGTTTAGGTAACGAACGTTGCCCTTATGTCTTGGCAGGCATGTCTATGTAGTCTTCAGTACAGAAAGGACATCAGTTTTCTCTGAGTTTCTTTTTTTCTTCTTTAGATATAAATGTGTCCAGCTCAAATCAACTTCAAACACGTCAGAACATGCCACCACAAGAAGAAGGTCAGCCAGATGATGTGAAGGGAGATCAGCAAGTGTCTTCTGGTGCTGTTCTTGCACACAGAAAAACATGGACAAGGAGAAAACCCCCCTCTCACCAATGCCCCCAGTGTGGTAAGAGTTTTACTCAACATGTAGGCCTCCAACGACACCTGCTCATTCACACGGGAGAGAAGCCGCACGTCTGCTCACAGTGTGGGAAGAGTTTCACTCAGCAGGGTCATCTCCAGCACCACATGGTCACTCACACGGGAGAGAAGCCGTACGACTGCTCGCAGTGTGGGAAGAGTTTTGCGCAAAAGCACAGTCTTCAGAAACATGAGCTCACTCACACAGGAGAGAAGCCGTACGAGTGTCCACAGTGCGGAAAGAGATTCAGCGACAGGGGTTCTTTCAAAGCGCACCAGCACGTTCACACGGGAGAGAAGCCGTACGATTGCCCGCAGTGCGGAATGAGATTCATTGACTTGCGCACACTTAAAAAACACCAGCGCATTCATACAGGTGAGAACCTGTATTACTGCTCGGTGTGCGGTAAGAGTTTTAATCATGTGACTAATTTCAAAATGCACCAGCGCACTCACACGGGAGAGAAGCCGTATCAGTGCTCAGAGTGCGGGAAGAGTTTTAACCAGGAGAGCAATTTCAAAACCCACCAGCGTGTCCACACCGGAGAGAAGCCGTTTTACTGCTCACTGTGTGGGAAGAGCTTTACTCAGCGGGTTAACCTCCGTCAACACCAGCGTCTTCACACGGGAGAGAAGCCATACTACTGCTCACAGTGCGGGAGGAGTTTTTCTCAGTGGGCTCATCTCAATCAACACCAGCGAGTTCACACCGGAGAGAAGCCGTTCAGTTGTTCGGAGTGCGGAAAGAGTTTTACTCATAAAAACAGTCTCCAGCAACACCAGCGCATCCACACAGGAGAGAGGCCGTACGACTGTTCGCTGTGCGAGAAGAGTTTTACTCGGAAGAACAGTCTGCTACGGCACCAACGCATTCACGCAGGAGAGAGGCCGTACCGGTGTTCCCTGTGTGAGAAAAGTTTTACTCGTAAGAACAGTTTAATACAACACCAACGCGTCCACACAGGAGAGACGCCTGCGAGTGCTCAGAGTGTTTTATGATGGCTATTTTTATGCCTACAATCGAGTTTAAATAACAAGCTAGATCAAGCTATACACTCTGAATGCACTGGGGGCATCATGTTGTAAGTTATATGACCATATGGCTTGAAATCTCATATACAGCTCTGGAAAAAAATAAGAGAGAACTCCAGTTTCTACTTAAATCAGCATCTCCACATGTACAGCAGGTTCTTAGTGAGGAACAGAAGGTTCGGTTCTAGCTTTACTGGCAGATACAGTGAGCGTCTGGTTCATAAGAACAAGGTCAAGCAGCAAACACACAGGACAACACAGCTACAGACTGGCAGAGGGCGGAAACCACTCTCTACTGATCGTGATGAGCGCCACCTCATTCCAATGTCCCTTAACCACCGTAAGATGACCTCAAGTGACCTACAGAGAGACTGGCGAGCGGTGGCTGGGGTGAAATGCACAGCGAGCATGGTTCTAAAAACAGGCTTCTGGAGGGTCATTAGTGATTTTCTAAATAAACAGATCTAAATACAATATTTGATCTGGAATTTGGGAGACGTGTTTCCAGTAGGGTATAGAATCAAACAGAACTGCTCATTTTGGTCCAACACAAACCCAGAAACTGTACAACTAGAGGAACTGATCATTTTCAGGTGGGCTCTTAAATCTTTCCAGAGCTGTATATTCAACAAAATGATACTATAATGTACAGTATATACAGTGCTCTTCTAATCATTCTCAAATTTACCCGTTTTCTGTTTGTAAATATCTCGCTCATGGTAATTTCCACATGCTAGTATGAATATTGTTGAGCAGGTTTTGTTTTTAAGAATGACTGCGTGTATGTTTCATGTTCTCACTACATTCACTACATGTTTAAGACTGCAAACGTATATTTGTGAGCTCCTGCTGGTGTGAAGGCTTTTCAGTATTCCAAACATTGACTGTAGAATACATGGACGATGTGGCTGTAGGCTCTTCTATTTTATAGAAATACGGTCAAATTTGAAACCAGAGCGTGCAGTAGAGACGAGTGTAAGGTCAAGCCTATTATAGACAAAAGGATGTCCAGTTTGTCCAGTAATTGTAATTTATCAACAGTACCAGTGTAGTTCCTGTAAGTTATGTAACTTAAGGGCATATTCAGACGCCTTATAGTTATAAAACGAATTATATGCTTTCAACTTCTAGGGAAGATTAGCCTGCGCACCAGGTCCTGGGTTTGTTCTTGTTTGTTATCGATTCTCATGTGTACAACAACTGATGCTCAATTTTTAAATCCTTAAAGTCACATAGAGAGATGAAGTGATAACCAAGGCTGTCAATCACTTCATTCTCAACTGTAACCACACCTTTGTATACGTCATACTACAGCCAGCCCGCAGGGCCACTAGACCCGTCACTAGACCTCTAGACCACTAGACCTTTCTTTAGTCATTGGTTACACCGACAGGCTGACAACAACGCCCTCTTTACAGCAAGTCTTTAGTTTGCTAAACATGTGAATGTGATACAAGCCATGTCCATGAGGTGCTTTGTGTCTTGGCCTGTCACAAACGGGACATTTTAGCTGTATATAACTGCTTATATATATATAAACTATAATAACTTAAATATAATAAATTAATATAATAAATAAATGAAATATAATAACGTGTGTATATAATAGCTTATATATAATTGCAAGTAACAACTGAATTGACTTTGTAAGGTGAAAATATGAGCCTAAAATGGCCAAATTGGTTGATAAGCTATATTTCCTCCTGCTTTTGGTATGTACAATAAGATGATTGTGCCAGGCCTATTTGCATGTTGTTTAAAATTAATTTTTATTTTCAAAAATATAACCAATGGCTATTTTTTCAGTAGTGTGCTAGCTATATCAAAATATATTTTTATAACACGTAGCTTCTACTACAAATTTGATGAGTACTGGTGGTTTTTATGTCTGTCCGAAACAAGTCCAAAACTTATGTAACTTAAATATTACATAGATGTAATAATCATGTAGATAATGTATGATGATCATCTATTGATTTTCTGGAGAACTGTCTATTATTGGTGCTATGCTTTATTAAACTGTTCTTTGGATACTACATTTGTATTGTATTGTATTTATTTATTTTTTATTTTTTTGAAGCAACAAGTTTATGAATTTATATTATATTTAGGTTAATAGCCTAATCTGAGGGAGAACATGGTAAATTCCTCTTAGACTTTGAAAAAAGGAAAACGCTTTGGGCGGAACGTTGTTTGGTGGAGCCGTTTGTGAGTCGGACATGATTTGAGCGCATACCTAGTGAAGTAAGAGCTGTAAGTAAACACCTCTCGTGCTGTTTTATATGGGGGGCTCTCCTGGCAGTGGGCCGAACTACGAGGTGACAGAGATGTAGAAATAAGTGCTGTTTTCATAGTATATATTTGTGAGCCTTACCCAACAGGCAGGAGTCAAACCATATATGCCCAATCTGTAAGAATATAAATAATGTTTTTTTAAATGCACAAAAAAACCTTTATTATTATTTATTATCCCACAACTATTTTAATGGTTTAACCTGTTCTGTTGTATGACTACAGTGTCAGGAAAATGCACTGTTCTCATTCATCAGCCTACCTACAGTACAGTTGTCTCCTTGAGGGTACAGTAGGTTCAACTGTGTATAAATATATACAGGGGTTGGACAATGAAACTGAAACACCTGGTTTTAGACCACAATCATTTATTAGTATGGTGTAGGGCCTCCTCCTCCTTTTGCGGCCAATACAGCGTCAGTTCGTCTTGGGAATGACATATACAAGTCCTGCACAGTGGTCAGAGGGATTTTAAGCCATTCTTCTTGCAGGATAGTGGCCAGGTCACTACGTGATGCTGGTGGAGGAAAACGTCCTTCTTGGTGGTATGCTGACATTACCCTGGATACCGTGGCTCTTGATACGTCACAAAGACTTGCTGTCTTGGTCACAGATGCGCCAGCAAGACGTGCACCAACAATTTGTCCTCTTTTGAACTCTGGTATGTCGCCCATAATGTTGTGTGCATTGCAATATTTTGAGCAAAACTGTAAAACTGTGCTCTTACCTGCTAACTGAACCTTCACACTCTGCTCTTACTGGTGCAATGTGCAATTAATGAAGATTGGCCACCAGGCTGGTCCAATTTAGCCATGAAACCTCCCACACTAAAATGACAGGTGTTTCAGTTTCATTGTCCAACCCCTGTAACTTTTTCAGTAATAATATAAACAGTAATTAAAATAAACAGTCTGGAGACAAGACAGAGCATGCTCAGCCAATACAACTTAAAATATGTAATTTACAAAGAAGATAGTACAATTATGTTCTCTAAGTAAAGGTATTTAGAGTAGAACCCCAGAGACCGTTTACTACCTGTTTTTCTGGTGTTCTCAGTTTGAACAAATAAAAAAGGTAATGAACACACTTTATGGCAGAAGTTGACAAGAAATGTGTGTAAAAGCGTAGCGCTTGTCACTTAATAAAATTGAAATATTTAGTGGAGGTAAACAATATGATGATATTTTATTGTTATCCTATTAAATTAGGTCATAAAAGGCTTTCCTGAGTATATCATTATAGCCGTAAGTTTATTATTATTATTATTATTATTATTATTGTTTCACTACAGGTTCAATTTTGTCTGTTTCACCTAAATCTCAGAAAAACAAAATATTGTTGCATGTCATGTATCCTGAAATTGTCCTAAAGTATTGTGATTTAATATTTGTGCCATATCACCAGTGGTGGACAGTAACGAAGTAAAGGTAATTTGTTATTGTACTTAAGTACTTACGTGTATCTGCGCTTTACTGAAGTGTTTCCATTTTGGGCGACTTTGTACTTTGACATTACGACATTTCAAACTCAAATATCTGACTGTTTACTCCACTGCATTATGTGAAATTTGTAGTTCGTTTCGGCTGCGCGTAAAAACGTAACATGTCAAAATGAAACAAGCTTATTCATGGATTCTTGGCATCCATGGAAATGTCCATGTCAGGCCTGGACTACATCAAGGACCACCTGGAGGAAGGTAGGTAAAGCAGGACGGGGTTAGTAAACAGATATATTGTTTCTGACTTGCATGCACTCGTCTTTTTCTGCATTTATACAAACACTGTTTCCTTTTATAGTAAATGTGTTTTGGCTAGTTTATGAACAGAGACCTGCAGATGCAGTACAGTAAAGGAGAAACTCGTTACTGATCCTGTTTAAAGCAAGTTTTCATTAAACTCTAACTTGTAACTAAATTCCAAATAAATCTTAAACCAAAGCTATGCTTGTTTGCAAAAAGTTATTTTATGGTTCTAGCTAACGGAACCTGTTCAGTGTTCTGTGCTGATGGTGATTGTAATAGACGTCAGTGTCAGACTAATTAACGATCTTCTATTAAAGACTGGTGGACTGAGAGACACTCTTCACCTCTTCACCTACAGTGAGCTGATTAAGAGTCTTGTTCCAGAAATGATAATAGGACATTAGAGCCATAATAAATCATGCTCCTGTTACTCTCCATACTTAAGTACATTTGAAGATAAATACTTTAGTACTGTTACTCCAGTGGAGGTCTAAAGGGAGGAACTGACACTGACACTGGAGGAGTATTTTACCTTGGGTATCTCACAATGTGAAACATCGTGGAGCACATTTCATAGAGCCCTTAGCTTTGATTATGGTGCACATCCACAGTGCCATCGTTTCCATGACCTTATGGAACGTCACAACATTTATTTTTCCGTTCAGTGTTGCATAAACTTTTTGTCCGAGATCTTGTATTGATGACAGGAGAGTCACAGCACTCCGTAAAGTCTTCTAGAGTACATCCCAAGACTTCCAGTGGGGTTAAGGACAGGACTCTGTGGTGCCCAAATAATGCATGTGTGTGATTCCTCATGTTTACTGAATGACTCTTTCCTGTGCGGATGAATCTCGACATTGCCGTCCTGGAATGTGCCTGTGCCATCATGGAAAAAAAATCCATTGTTGGGAAAATCAGGTCGTTCAGTTGATTCAGGTGGTCAGCTGGCTCATTTTGTTACCACACAACGTTGCTGAGCCCCGACCGACTAAAGCCCCGATCATAACACTGCCTCAAGGTTTTACAGTGGACACCATGCCTAATGTCCATCGCTTTATGCACTCCCCTTCTTACCTTGATGCTCCAATCGCTCTGGAATAGGGTCAGTCTGGACTCATCAGACCAAATGATTTTTTCCATCACTCCAGAGTCCAGTCTTTATCCTCCCTAGCAAACTGAAGCTGATTAGCCTAAATAACAAGTGGTTTTGGTATAGGTCCACACAGCTGTTTGGTCCCACCACTCACCACTGCCCCCAATGTGGCAAGAGTTTTACTCAGCAGATTGGTCTCCAAAGAAACCTGCGCATTCAAGCCGTACCGCTGCGCACAATGTGGGAAGAGCTGTACTTAAAAGCACAGTCTTGAGAAACATGAGCTCACTCACTCAGGAGAGAAGCCGTACCAGTCTCCAGAGCTTTGGCGACAGAGATTCCTTCAAAACGGAGCGACACGTTCACACAGGAGAGAAACCGCATATGTATATCGCATACAAGCTGAATTTATTATTTTTCTTTTTACACACATGACTGAGCTTGTAGGACTATCTGTGTTGCTAATGTATTACCATGGAGGTATAGCATCTGTGGAGATCTACGCTACAAAGCAACCCAGTAAGTAGAAAGTCCACCCACGGTGCCGTTCCCTTCCTGCTCTTTGACACTGGTGTCGGCTGTCGTTACTGGTGCCTGGCCATCATGAACCAACATCAGTTGCCTCAACTGATCAGATCTATCGGTGTCCGGCCAACTGAGCATCCAGATGTGCCCTCGCGTTCCTCAGCATCTCCATATATAGCCTGTTATTCTCACTGACAAAGAAAAAACACAAAAAAACAAAATAATAAATATTAAAGGGGCCTATTGTGCTCATTTCTGGTTCATAATGTTATTTACATGCTTCCATGTACCCAAAACACACTATTTCTCCCATACTGTATCCATGCTCTGTATGAAATGCTCTGTTAGAACCCCTGTGTCTTTTAGGCCCATCTCGCAATGGGCCCAGTGTGCTCTGAAAGGTTTACTCACCCACTCTGTTCTGACTGGTAAATTCAAATCAAATCAGTAAGTAGAGAGTTTTTGAGCCATTTTGTGCCATTTGTGATTTTCACACAGAGGAATTTGTATTCCGTATTTAACCCATCCCTGAAGTGAAACACCCACACTAGGGGGCAGTGAGCACACTTGCCCGGAGCGGTGGGCAGCCCTATCCACGGCGCCCGGGGAACAGTTGGGGGTTAGGTGCCTTGCTCAAGGGCACCTCAGTCGTTACTGTCGGTTCAGGGAATCGAACCGGCAACCCTCCGGTCGCAAGGCTGGTTCCCTAACCTCCAGCCCACGACTGCCCGAGTGGTTGAAAGCTTTGTGTGAGGATGTGCCAAACTTGTAAGTAGCTACCCACAGTAAGGATTGTGTTATGAGATGATGTCACCTTGCAACAGAAACCAGTGCTGGAATTCCAAAGAGGCTTTTTTTGAAAGTGGTTTCTACCTGTGGTGGTTGTTTGGGGCTTTATAACTTCCCAGAACATTTACATGCACAAAAAGCTACAGCACACTTACGGAATGAGAAAGAAACAGAAAAGTGGAGCAGGAACCCTTTAAAGAGCATGAAGGAACACAGTGGCGATGCTATAAGAGGAGCTGTATAAGGGAATGCATGTACTGATGTTCAATAGCCCAATATTGACTATATATGAACTAGGGCTGCCCTCTAGAAGTCGACGAGTTGAATCGTCAGTCGGAGACCCATTGAGTCGACTGAGAACCTTCAAGTCGACTGACAACAGTGACGAGTTTTTTATTTATTTATTTATTTATTTATTAAGCTTACAAAATGCACAAGAACTTTAAGAATGTAAAAAGACATTTTAATAATTATTAAAAGGGGAATAATAAATATATATTTAAGTTCTAACTGGTATATG
>JAVGWN010000650.1:0-13846 GCA_034552555.1 Semaprochilodus insignis
TCTTTATCTTCCTTCCCAATAGCACTGCAATCCCACACCTCCTTCTGGGTACAGCTGTTCTTTTGACAATGAGTGTATACCTTTTTTTTAAATATCATTTTCTATTCTTGATTATTAGATATTTTAATTCTTTTATGTTTTAAATAAATAAAAATGACTTGCAACAATTACCCCTTCAACAAGCACACAAAAGAATTGCGCTTCTATTAAACAAACTAATAATAAGCGCTTACCAATACATACTCTGCACCCAAGCAAGACAGCAAAACAGAGCAGAAAGGCCTGTGCATCCATCTATACAATGACAGAAAGCACAGCAGCACACAGAAAGCTCAGCTTCTCCATCTTGAAACTGATAAAATAAATTTATGGTTGGTAACAGACATGTGTGCAACACATAACTCCTCTGGAAGCAGACTAAAACGAGCAGCTTTCCCAGTACCAAGTCCATATAGAGTTCACAGAATAATCCACATATATCATACAGTAGGTATGAGGCAGGTTAAACCTTTAAATATGGACCACCAATTCACTTTACATAGCCACGTCACAGTTAAATTATAGGACAGCTGTTTTAAACATACGTTATTCCAACTTTCTTGTTTATGAGATAGCGGCTGCCAGTATATCAAGCAGCCATATCACTTATTCCAAACTCTGGCTCCATGTGCAATCTCTCTCACTTCTCTCCTTCTCTCTCAATTCCTCTAGTGAGAGTGGCAGGAAGCTCAGCAGGAAGCTGATGAGGGAGGAGAGCATGTTTCAGAGTGGCCTAAGCTCTGATGAGCACATTCTCAGGCTGTTTGGAGTGCTGACAAACACAACACCCCTGGAGGAAAAGCAGACCCAGCCTCGACTTCTGCTGCTGCTGGCCCACTTTCCAAAAAGAGAGAACGCCGCTGAAGGAAAAAAAAATCCTCCCGGCTCTGAGTGTTGCCTGAGGGGAAACGCCTGATAAAGAACCAAAGTCAAATGAGAAGAAAGGAAGAGTAATCCTAAAACATCAAAGAAATATTTGGGATTATACAGCAAAAGCAACACATACAGTACAAATGTGGGCGGCAGGTCTATTGTCCGCTGTGCTAACCGGTACATCGCTGGAAAGAGCAGAAGTGTAAGGCAAACAACATACAGCTGCTACTGATCAATAATGAATGGCTGCCTGTGAAGTCTGGGATTTGGATGTTGAAACGAAGCTGCACAAACGCAGCTGTGCACCAGGCCTGCAGGTGAAGCGGTGCGTAAGGGGTTAGAGGGGGAGTGTGAATTCTAGGGAGGATTACTTGGTGCCCTTCTCTAGTACTTTTTCAGTACTACAACACAGTAATTGGTAATTACTCTAAACCAGGCACAGGCTGTGCGATTTTAACCCCAGTTTGGTCAGAGTCGACTGAAATTTATGTTCAGGCCAAATTTCAGCTTCCATGGGCATTTTTTGCCATAAGGCAAGGAGGGGCCTTAATGCTGTACCTGACTGACCCACATTCAGCGAGCAGTGACACCCTCCATGAGTAATCCTGTTAGTGCCAGCACAATTGGCCAACAGCTGTACGACATAGGATTACATGCATGCAACCGTTACGACGACTGCACCACGTCAACGTCACCAAAGACTGCAATGGTGTCGTGCCAGACTGTCACGGAGTGACTGAGAATAGCAGCGGGTCATCTGCAGTGACGAGTCCCGCTTTTGTCTTGGTGGAGACGACCAACAAATCCGTGTGTGGAGGCACCGTGCTCAGCGCCAAGATGAACGGTTTGTTGTCACATGTGACACATCCAGAAGACCTGGTGTCTCTCCACCTCCACCCCTACCGCACAGTCTACAGGAACTGTGTGAGAATATTCAAGCTGCATGGGATGGATTATCACAGGACACCATTAGGAACCTCTACAACTCCATGCCGAGACATCTGGCATGTTGCGTAAGCAAACATGGTGGCCCAACGCCATACTGAGAGTCGACTAAATTTCGTGATAAGGCCGAACTTCAGCTTCCTCAGGAGATATTTATCGTGCAGTGTGAGAGGGTAAGCCATGTCCGATTAACTGCCTGAGCGAGCTCCGATTGAGCACTTGGACGATCAGATGAATTTCTGACATGTCAGAAAGTTTGGTCCCTTGTCTCACACTTTGAGCGGACCTCACAAACTGTTTTCTCACCCAAAAACCACATACAAACAGCTACAACTACGGCTCCTACTCAGCTGCACACATGGAGGCAAAAAGAGTCAACATGTGCAGTACCAGCGTCCGTATATATGCAGACTATACATCCGTACATATGCGGCTGAATCCCAAACGCCCTCCTCCTTCCCACGTAGCGCACTATGCAAATTCTGGCTTCCACACCAAACTATCAGTCCAGTATGGAATTGTGTTAACATGGCTGAATCCCACATGGCTGTGCATTAGACATAAGACACACTGTTGATTGCAGGAGACACTTATCCTACTTGGTGCACTATGTATGCAGCAGGAAGTGATTTGAGACTCAGTAGGTGTTCAGCTCAGTAGTCAGATGTGCAGCATGTTGTTTTGAATGAAACAGCTTTATTGGTAATTGTAGACACAGCTGAACTGCGTGTATGGGCTGCGTTTCACGTGCAGTGTGAGCACCAATGTTGCGTCATGCCTGGCTTTACTGTCAATGTTGTTCATTACGGCTGGCCTGGTGGCGTTTCTGAACAATTACCCAAAATAGTCATTCTCAAAATAGTCCTTAAAAACAGTAATATTTATATTTCATAATGAACCGTAATTTTAAGCATGTTGTTTTGAAGTAATTAAATAAATTAGAAAATAAATAAATAAATAAATAAATTTAGTAGGAAACTGAGACTCTTTATACATTCAGCTTCCCTCCTCTGTCGGCTCCAAAGCAGGTAATTACGTTTCCGGTCTAAGTATAACAAATACCACAGTCAGGGGGCAGTATGGAGAGTGGAGCAGATCTGCACAATAATTTTTCAAAGATAGACAGTTATGACTTCCAGGGATCTCTCAACAAGCCAACAGGCACATAATCAATAGAAGAGAAAACCAGTTTTAATAAGCCCTCGTCCACTTCGGCCTCATCAGCTCTCCTCTAGGGAATCCCTGTGCCATCTTAAGAGTCGTTCTGTTATTTTATTAGCTCAAGTGAAGAGTCTGGATCAGAAAAACCCCCTTGAGAAGAAAACAAACAAACCTATGCAAGCCATGAGAAAGTCAAACTATTACTGGATGCTACTGCTCCTTCTCATGCCAGTAGAGGTCTTCCAGGAGTTCTCAGAAGGCACAAAAAGACTGTCCGGGCATCATTGTTTCTCCTAGGCGGGATCCCTGCGCCATCTTAAGAGTCGCTCTATTATTTTATTAGCTCAATTAGAGAGTGGTAGATGGGGCCTGTGAGGGCTCAGTAAACACAAGTGTTGGAATTGATGCTTTTCAGACACATCTTCCTTTTTAAGACTAAAGATAACTGCACACATAGCAGTTTAAATAACCATTTTGAAATGTTTAACAATTCCAAACCTCAACATTTGATTTTCAGGTTACAAACTACTTTCTCTCTTATATATGACAGCTGATACAACTGCATCACTTTACTGGCTAGTTAGCATACTAAAGGCTACATAGCTAACAAAAAGAAATGAAATGTTCTATACTTTAGTACTATACTATACTATAGTTTATAGCCAGAGAAAGAAATAAGTCATAAAATGTTACGCATGTTATATTCAAACATTTTACACCAAACAGTTTGCATGGCCAGCAGATTAGCTCACTGAGGTTAACCTGCCAAGGGCGAGCATGTTCTGTTTACATGATCAGCTTCTCACTGTGCCCTCCTCCTGTTCTGCCATGAGAGACCTGGGTAACGTGAGTATGACACATATCGAGTCAAAGAGGTTGAAGGTATGTTAAAAACACCATATAAACATTTTAAAACTCCTCTAGCATTTCTAATGCCCCCTAATGTAATGGTTTAACCCACAGTTATGCTTAAAAATAATTTACTTGCTTTTGATGATCCAAATATATTTGAGTAATAAAGCACTTCTTCAAATTAATGCCTCGGTGTACTACCAGCTATGCTTAATCAGTTTCATCCATTTCATTTAGAATTAATTCAGGTTATTTGAGGAGTAGAGGATCCTAACTTTTCATACACACCTCCTTATATTTACACTCACTGTCCATTATATCAGCTCCACTGACCATATAGGAGAACCTTATAGTTCTACAGTTACAGACTGTAGTCCATCTGTTTCTCTGTATACTTTGTTCTTCAATGGCCAGGACCCCCACAAGACCATCACAGAGCAGGGTGGTGTGCACCTCAGTGTCACTGCTGGACGGAGAATTGTCCACCAACCAAAACCGTCCTGTGGGCAGCGTCCTGTGGGCAGCGTCCTGTGGGCAGCGTCCTGTGGGCACTGATGAAGGACTAGAGGATGACCAACACTGCACCGTGCAGCAGCAGATGAGCTATCGTCTCTGACTGTACATCTACAAGGTGGGCCAGCAAGGTAGGAGTGTCTAATAGAGTGGACAGTGAGTGGACACAGTGTTTAAACACTCCAGCAGCACTGCTGTGTCTGATCCACTCACACCAGCACAACACACACTAACACACCACCACCACGTCAGTGTCACTGCAGTGCTGAGAGTGATCCATTCCCCAACTTAACACCTTCTCTGTGGGCGTCCTGTGGGGGTCCTGAGCACTGAAGAACAGGGTAATAAAGTAAACTATATAGGAGATGATGGAATATGTATGTGATTTTAGCTTGGAGTTGTGGCACTGCTGTGAAAGGGTCTCTGGAGCACATCTGCTTGAAGACTTTTCTGTGTTCAACCCAATAAACATTTCACTTATTGCAACAGTATTCTGGTACTGAATGTTGTGAATCTTGACAACCCTGCTACTGACAATTCCACTGAAGAACAGCCACTCTGTAGGCATTGCACAATTAGCTTCCTTCTGCCTTCATCTGCAATTAACCACCAGCACCACACAATTATAGTGTAAAACTAAAGGCAAACAATACGTTCAGCATACTTCAGCAACACCGATGACTGACAGTGACAGTGTTTGAACTGGACAGAGTTCAAAAGTGTAAACAGTAGCTATGGATACAACGCCTCTCAAAGTGTTAATTCTTCCTTGTAAACTAAATACCTTACAACCACAGGCATCATCCAGGAAAAGCTCTAATGATCCTCAAGGCTTTATCTTATGCAATCAATCCCATACAACTTTAAAACTTAAGCGGCAGATAATGTCCAAACAATTTCAGCTCTTAGTCTCTTTAGTGTCCCTCTCAGAGACTGGAGAGAATAGCGAGGGAGCTCAAAGTGTCTGTAAACTACTGTACCTGTGTTTCTGGTTCTGTGCTGAGGTGATGCTCAGGTGTGGGCAGTGAATCAGCCTCAGAACTGTCATCCTCATGTTGCTCCCTGGAAAGGCAAAGGAAAGTAGGAACATCAGCAATCTGAGAAACAGGCAAACACTACACAGCACACTGTCCACTCACCGGGGATATGAATATTTAATCTCACAATGATCCAACAGCAATACTTCTTGAAATTATCAATGCATCATGAAATCTGAGCTAATCTGAGAAAATCTAATGGATTTTACTGATATAATTCAGAAACATTTCGATAAATACAATGGATATGCACTCATCATTAAAAGAAATAGTTGCACACAGAAGGAATGAACCGACAGGAATGAAAGTTGGTGAGCAGGTTTGTCATCGTGAGACATGCCAATGATTCAGGTTTCACGCTCAGCCGCGCATGTGACGCAAGCAAGGACGGGCCTCGTCTCTGTACCTGACTGACCCAACAGTCACGATTCCAGACAGTGATGCCCTCCATTAGTCATCCTGTTAGTGCCAGCACCACTGGCAGACGGCTTGACATCACGTCAAAGTCACCAAAGACTGCAATGGTGTCGTGCCACACTGTCACAGAGTGACTCAGAATGGCAGCGCGTCATCTTCAGGGAAAACTAGTTGTTGCTACCTGCTTTATTTTTTGCATTAATGAAAGTTAAACAGGTGAAACCATAAGTGGTATTTTGACTTGTAAACATAAGCATGTCTAACACCCGTATGCTGGCAGTGTGGGATGGCGAGCAGCAGTAAAAATACTCAAGCAAAATCTATAAGGGCAACATTACATCCCAGCTACTAACAGTGTAAACGTCAATGATATTTACTTAACCCCAACAGAGTCTTGTACTCGAGTGAACAAGACAAATATCTCGAGAAATTTGAATATGAAACAACATTCAGCACCATTTCATGCCGAGCCAGAGAAGCTGCTGGGTGCTCAAATGTACACACCACTAGTGTTTCTATATATTGTTCGGTTCTGTTTTTAACTACATAACAGCGAATATTCAAGCATCAAGAATACTCAAGCATCTAACATACATAATCCAACAGGTAATGGGCTGGAGATTAGGGAACCAGCCTTGTGAGGGTCGCCGGTTGGATCTCATGAACCAACAGGAAACGACTGAAATGCCCTTGAGCAAGGCACCTAACCCCCAACTGCTCCCCAAGTGCCGTGGATAGGGCTGCCCACTGCTCCAAGGCAAGTGTGCTCGGTGCCGCCTAGTGTGCATGTTCACCAGTGTGTGTGTGGGCGTTACACTGCACGGATGGGTTAAATGCAGAAGACAAATTCCTCTGTGTACAAACACAAACAGTTTCCAAAGTAAATGCCATTTAGTCAGACGCCCTGCCCTGCACATTCTAGTGCGTCCCCTGCTACCAGCACACCTGATTCAACTTATCAGCTCATTAGCAAGCCCTTTCAGAGTTGCAGAGGGTGTGTTAAGGCAGGATACCCACTGAAATGTGCAGGGCAGGGTGCCTCCAGAACCAGGTTTGAGAAACACTGAGCTAGACCAACCAGAAGCAACCCGACACCCCCATGATGTGTGCTTGACAACACAAACAAAAGAGGACTGGAGCTTCATTTATAGACAGTCAGCAGAGGTTCTTCAAGGGTGTTTAGTATAGGCCAGGGGTCTTCAAATCCAGACCTTTAAGAAACTCTGGTTTCTGGTTCTGGACTGGGTAGGTTCAATTACAAATTCCAGGACCGGAATTTGGATTTAAGGTCTGGATCTGAAGACCTCAGAGCTAGACCAGTGTTTCTACACCCTGTTCGTAGAGGCACCCACCCTGCACATTTTAGTGCTTCCCTGCTCCCAACACACCTGATTCAGCTTATCAGCAAGCCCTTTCAGAGTTGCAGAGGGTGTGTTAAGGCAGGTTACCCACTGAAATGTGCAGGGCAGGGTGCCTCCAGAACCAGGGTGGAGAAACGCTGAGCTAGACCTACACTATATTGCCAAAAGTATTCGCTCGTCTGCCTTCACACGCATTTGAACTTGAATGACACCCCATTCTTAATCCAAAGGGTGACATTCATGATGTCGGCCCACCCTTCGCAGCTATAACAGCTTCAACTCTCCTGGGAAGGCTTTAGGAATGTGTTTTTTTGACCATTCTTCCAGAAGCGCATTTGTGAGGTCAGACACTGATGTTGGACGAGAAGGCCTGGCTCACAGTCTCCGCTCTAATTCATCCCAAAGGTGTTCTATCGGGTTGACGTCAGGACTCTGTGCAGGCCAGTCAAGTTCTTCCACACCAAACTCGCTCATCCTTGTCTTTATGGACCTTGCTTTGTGCACTGGTGCGCAGTCATGTTGGAACAGGAAGGGGCCAACCCCAAACTGTTCCCACAAAGTTGGGATCATGAAATAGTCCAAAATCTCTTGGTCTGCTCAAGCATTAAGAGTTCCTTTCACTGGAACTAAGGAACCCAGTCCAGCCCAAAAACAACCCCACACCATAATCCCCCCTCCACCAAACTTTACACTCGGCACAATGCCATTAGACGAGTACCGTTCTCCTGGCAACCGCCCAACCCTTGTTACACAGGTGGCATCCTATCACGGTACCATGCTGGAATTCACTGAGCTCCTGAGAGCGACCCATTCTTTCACTAATGTGTGTAGAAGCAGTCTGCACGTCTAGGTGCTCGGTTTTATACACCTGTGGCCATGGAAGTGATTGCAACACCTGAATTCAGTGGTTTGGATGGGTGAGTCAATACTTTTGGCAATATGGTGTAATGGAAGCAACCCAACACCCACATGATGTGTACTTGACAACACAAACAAAAGAGGACTGGAGCTTCATCTATAGACGATTCGCTCAACTCCAATCAGAATATCGACCATGAAAAGAACATGAATATTACCCAGTTCTAGCTAATACACGTTCAGAACTGTGCAGTGGGTGTCAGGTTCCCTTACAGTCTCCATGAGGGAAGAAAGGGGGGGGGGGGGTTGAAATGATGGAACAAGGCCCATGAGAGAGCTAGTTAGCTGACCCACCCTCCATTTGTAAGACACACTATTGAGTTACTAAGCAAAGAAAGAAAGACAGTAAGTTACTTTCTCCCAGTAGCTCAGGTACCTACAGTAAACAACATCATTCCTCCCCAGTTTAACCACTTTCCAGGGCTTAAAGTGTCACTTTCGTGAAGTTAAACCAGAGTGAAAGACATAATAACAAACCCACAGGGGGTGTTGAGTTCTGACAGGTGTTGGTTTCTTGAAGGCTAACAGGAATAAGCCTGTAGAAGAAGACGGCTGTTGTGGACAGCACGCAAAACGCTACCGTGTACTGTTACAGACCGAACGAAAGTGAGTACTAAGCAGCTTAAACGGTAGATAGATAAGTCCGTAACGACTTATTTCGCCGTACCGGTGCTCAGGCTCCGTCTCCGTCTTCTCCTGGTCCAGCGACTTACTCCTGGAGAACAGTCTGAAGAAGTTTCTCGAGAAGTCCTCGTGCCACGACCGTTGCCGTTTTAAACTGGCCATTTCGGCGGGAAAGAGCCCGCGAGACGCTGATCCAATAAAAACAGGAATAAAACCGGCGATAAAACCGCAAGTCACATCTCTTTTACTCCGAAACGGACCGTGCGAGTGTCCAGGCTTGGCTCCGTGGCGCTGGCACGGCGGGCATCCACAGCCAGTCTGGTGGAGTCTCGGAGTGTGAGGAAGTGAGGGAGGAGTCAGCGGGCCCGCTGAGGAAGCGCTGCCTGATCCAGAGTGGAGAGGGCTGAGGGAGGGCGGAGGGGCGGGGGTCCGTTTACCATAACGCTGTGTTATGGATTAGGTGAAATCTGGAAATGTTGGTGAATAGAAGAAGAAGCCCTTCGCGGTATGGGATTTGTTATCCCCCGACCTGTTTGCTGGACGATGTGTTCTGCTCTGATACTCGAGTTCTGGATGTGTGAAGACACTGCTGATAAAGGTCTAGGAGATCTGAATGCGATTGTTAGGTTTGGCGTAAATAGCCATTTCCGGGTCCAAACGCGCCCACTCAGTTCAAATGACGGTCACATAACCTGTTAAACTTTCCACAGCTGGTTTATTCAGGCACCACTATGGGTTAAAAACGGTTAGTCCGCTTGTTAGGACGTCTGGGGCAAGCCTCTGCTTAGTGATGCTCACGACTCCGTGTTTTCTTGAGTCGACTCCGATTCTTGACTCGTGCCGATGGAATCGACTCCTTGACCACGCTTCATTTTAACTCAAACAAGACCAGAACCGATGATAAGAGCATACAGCAGAGACAACATGAAACAAGAGGGAAATTAAAAAAACAAAACCATTACTGTAGTCAGAATTATTTGAAAATGAGCCATTTAAAAACTTTTTATGATGCATCAGTAAGGGTACGGCAGAATGCAACTGCAGCACTATTTAAGGTAGAACGGAAAATGTAATACAAATCTGGGAAAAACGAATCAAATCTCAGCACCTTCCTCTTTTCATCGGCGTACCATGAAAAACATTGTTTTTTGGATGTTACGGCGACTCTTTGAGTCATTGGACTGGTGGAGTCAAAGAATCGACTCTTTTGGAATCGACTCCCCATCACTACCTCTACTGTCCTGGCTGAGTCCCTAGTCTTTTCAGCATGCAGCAGTTCCACGTTGTCAGAATCCCCCCCAAAAAGGAAAGAGAAGAGGAAATGGCTACAGTTGATGGGGAACCTAATTACATTTCTTGGACGAATGAAGAAAAACAAAGTTTCTAATGCCACAAAGCTCGAATGTTAGCTAGCTAATCTACCCGCTGGCCCTGAGTAGATCCCCTTGATATAAACTATGGACTTTATGGGATGTTTCTTGCTATGCACCTACATTTTTATGTTCCGGTTGTTTCAGTGCTGTTTTTATGTGGTGCCAAACTATAGCGAAGATAGCTAGCCTTAGCTACTTTTCTTAACCTTAGCTAGCTAGCGCTGCTGTAGCTACGCCTTAGCTAGCTGCCTCCACCTTAGCTAGCTAGCCATTTCCATGTCTGACTGACAAGCCTAACTACCTAAACACGAAGATGTGGCTTCATAGCCATGTAGTCTATATTAAGGCTATCCACAAAGGGTCAGTTTGGCTTTTGCCAGTGAGTGCTACTGTCATCTAGATTAGATAGCTAGCCAACGTTACAGCCCACCGGCATCACGCTTTGTTTTCCTTCATTCATTTAAGAATTGTAACTCACCTTATCAACTGCAGACATTTCCTCTTCTCTCTCTCATCACAAGGGAAGTTATTATAAATATATAAGTTGTTATCTATTTAAACTATGCAGTCCGACGGTGCAGTAAAGGTTACTTTCGAGGCAATTTCTCTAACCAATATAGCGACTGCAATTATAATTGTGCTATTTATTTATTTATTTATTTTAATTTGGAGATCTAGGCCTTTTCAGGCTAAGAAAACTACTGCAATCAGTTTTCTCTTTTTCACTTGTTTTATGCTTATACATAACCAGTTAACACATCAGACTGCCAGTTAATTATGATAGGGTTCATGGGGTACATGGGGTGTTTATGGTTGGTCTAACTCTTCCTCTGGAGGTTTACAAACTCTGTGTTATTTGGAGGTGTAAGAAAACATCAGTATACTTAAATATGGCAATATTGTGTTCAGTGATACTGTATCAACTCTCGCAAATACAGTATCGATTTTGAAGGACTAGTTTGATGTAAAGACTGGTGGCAGACAATGAGTCGTTTAGTGCTGTGTTTAAACCTCTGACCTGTAGATCGCAGAGCTGTAATCTATAGTAACATAATCTATAGCAGTGTATAGTAGCATAGTCTACAAAGCTAAGAATGGACCAGCCCCTCCCTACCTTATGACAATGGTCAAAAGTTGATCTGTACCCCGAGGCCTTCGAGCTTCGAGGACAGTTAAACTTGACCCGCCATCTCTCAGAATGCATGGAGGACAAGCATCCAGGCTCTTCTCTGTCCTGGAACCCAGAAGGGGGAATGAACTTCCACTGGCTGTCGGAACAGCAGACTCTCTCGTGGTCTTCAAAAGCAGACTAAAGACCATCTCTTTGTAAAGCACTTGAGTGAGCACTAATCTAACTATCCACTGAAATGCACCTTATTGCACCTAACTTGCCTTCTCTCTTGGTACAAGCACTCGCTTGGGATTACTAGGTAGTGCACTTCTGCTGTATTTAACTCTGTATGCTTCTTTCTTGGTATGAGTACTTGCCCTTGTTGGGGCAGCGTCTGAGCCCGGGGGAGTTTAAGACTAACCTATTTGTGGAAGCTAGGTTACATACTCTGACTGAACACTAAGCACTTCTGTAAGTCGTTCTGGATAAATGCTGTAAATGTCTATGTAAATATAAGGGCGCACTGCTACCGTTAGCATTAGCAAGCGGGTAATACTGTAGTCCCTGATGCAGGTGGCTAGCATTCAGTTCTTTGCCTGGGTAGAGCCAAAGAGTCCTTGGCCAACACTTCTCTTGTTTGCCTCTATAGCATAATGTGAACACTGTGTCACTCTGAATAAGTGCATCTGCCAATGTAAATACAACTCATTATTATGCACCATAATCTGGATTAGGTTTGGGATTTGGTGGAATCTGGATGCGTGGAGACAATGCTGACAATGTAAGCAGGTGAAGGTGAAATTGAGGTGAAATTCGTTGTGTCTTAATTTCACTACTTCCTGGACATTATGTTATGGAATATCTGCATGTGTGGGATGAAAGGTGTTTATGAAATTTCACAGGATGGAGAGGCATGTAATGGGTAATACTGCTAGCCTTCTCCCAGTAGACTGGGGTTCATATCCCTGCCTGGGAAAACATCCCTACTTTCACCAATAAGAGTGTTCACCACCAGTTTGCAATCTTAAGTCTCTCTAGTTATAAGCATCTGCAAAATGCATTCATGTACATATAGTTCATTTTCACATTACTCCATGAACTGGATTAAATTTGGTAGATGTGGATGTAAGGAGACAATACCGACAATGTTAACAGGTCTGAATGAGGTGGAGAGGTTCTTTGCATCTTAATTTAAGTGGAGTTGTGTAAGAACTGAAGTTTGGGAAGAGGAATGTGCTGGAAACCCCTCCTTCTTCCAGTGTAATTCCCTATACATTCCCTATTCACAGTCCATTCCTGTAAAGTTTGTACAGTTTCTTGGACTCTTAAACTGCACTGCAAAAAATTAGATCTTGCCAAGTAAAATGATCCTATGCCTAGTTGATATATCTTAAAATTTTAATTTTGAGATTGCTGTAAGCTAATTTTAAGACCTTATTTACCTTATTTCCAGGCAATTTTATACAGTGAGAAAAATTGTCTTACAAAAATCACTAGTAAAAACTGCCTGGAATTAAGTTAAATAGTCTTATCATTAGCCTACGACAATCATAAAATCAGAAATATAAGATGTATCAACTAGATATGAGATCATTTTACTTGGGAAGATCTTCATTTTTGCATTGTGTTTAGTGTGGGCGGGGCAAGAGGCAGCAGCTTTGTGATTGGTTAGGGAGTGCTTACAGAAGTGTTACCCGAGATTAAGACCGCCCAGTTTACATGGAGAGGAGAGAAATATGATGAGATACAGCAGTAATGTATTATTTATTGGGAAGATATCCAAAAGACATACGTTCTACATGTGTACCGTGGCCCAGAGGAACAAGATTAACTTTATTATAAAAGAACCTTCAGATTTATGTTTTCTGGGACTTTTAATTGTAAGAGTTAAATGTTATCCATGCACTGACAGTTAGCAAAGTGAAAAGTGGATGTGTGAACATAATGTTGACTGGATGTTCAACTGATAACTGTACACCATATTCTGGATTATTGGCTTATGTGAAATGGTGGTGAAATGATTACAGACCTAAGAGGATTGGGTTTCTTTATGTTTTAATGTTATTAATTACTATACTCCATGTTCTGAATTATGTTCTGAAAAAGGTGCCACCTGGATTTGATGAAATGTTACCAGGGTGGTGGCCTAAGTATGTTCATCCTAATGCTGGACAGTATATTATGTTGAGGGACTTTGTAGAGTGAACCCATTGTTTTAGCATGCTGTTGTTTTTTGGACTTTTGGCTCGTGTATGTTCCCAGTTGTATCCTTGCATAGTTAGATGGATCAAATTACACTCATCCTCAAAGGAATAGCTGCACCCAGAAGGAAGTGTGGGATTGCAGTGCTGTTGGGAAGGAAGATAAAGGTTACCAGGAACAATAAATGATGATAAATTTAGACTGATATGATCAATATTTATTGAGCTACACATACAGAAGTAGTGTCTCTCAGTATGGCGTCGGGCCACCGTGTTTGCTAACGCCACATGCCAGACGTCTCGGCATGGAGTTGTAGAGGTTCCTAATGGTGTCCTGTGATGATCCATCCCAAGCAGCTTGAATATTCTCACAGAGTTCCTGCAGATGGTGTGGTAGGGGTGGAGGTGGAGTGACTCCAGG
>JAVGWN010000651.1:0-13845 GCA_034552555.1 Semaprochilodus insignis
TTCGGATTTGTATGTATTTGTTCTGTTTTTTCCTCACTTTGCTGTTGATTGCCTGTGCCGCTTGCCCCGCACTCAGCAATCAGCCAAGACACAAGGACATTTTATAATTGTAAGGGTTTTTTTCTAGGGAGAAGGAGGTTAGCCTTGCGCTCTGGGCTCAGACCTGAAGGGCATGGCCATACAGCTGCAGAAGTGTGCAGTTACTGACGTAAGGCTCAGACGGGTGTTATATACGTTCCTTGGACTCTAATACTGCAATATGTCTTGGCAAAGTCTGCAACTGGGCACTTTCGGGCCTGGCTTAAAGAAGATCTCCACACTGATCCGAGTTCTGTTACGGATGTCAGGAGCATTACGGATGTTACACATATAACACAAGTACACCCTGACTATTTCAGTGCCTTAATTTTTCGATTTCCTCACTTCTGATTCAGTCTGGTCACCACAGATCAGGAAAAAAAATGAAATATGAAAATTGTGTAGTTTCAGTAAGTTTGCATCATTTCCAGTGTCAAATTCAGAAACAGTTTTTATATTGTCTCTACTTTTACCATATTATTTGAAGAAAAACATAATTATGACTAGGCTAACAGGAAATAGGCAGTATTCATGTTGAGATACAAGCTAATAGCTCTTGAACTGACAAAACAAGAATAGTTAATAGAGCTATTTATGTTCAGCCTTTGATCTTTTGAATGTTTCATTCTCTTCAATTCCATTCAGCAAGGTGAACAATTTAAAGAAAAACATGTCTTCTACCTGCTATGGACCAACAGAAATGGTCCAAAAGCGTTTGGGGGGAAAAATGTCTGTTTCCATTGACTTGCATTAAAATTAGCATTAGGGTTTTTGCCCTCTTCTGTAAAGTCTTCATTTTGGAGATACTTGTTTTTCTTTGGGCAGTGACAATATATTTATGTGTATGTATAGTCCTACGCAAAAGTTTGGACACAAAATCAGGTTGCAGTAGCTCACAGTTACACAGTAACTAATGATACTAGTTTCATACAGACGTCATCGCTGTTGGGACAAAAAAAAAACTTTCTTAACTTTCAGTGTAAGATAATGAAATAAGATTTGTTTTCAAGCAATGCATTTCTATTAGTCCATGTATGTCTTATTTGATGTGTGGAAAATGGGTCCAAAGCAGATGTTAATGATTGGCAAAAAGGAATGATTGCATTTGAAGGAAGTAGCTGAATTTGCAGGTGTATGGAAGTGTGTGGTCATACGGGTCTACCAGCAGTAGTAAAAATCCCAGTCTGCAGGAAATGCAATTCTTTGAGTGGCTGAACGTTGTCACTTTCGTCTAGAAACTTGTCCAGTCGATGCCAAAGCGAATCACAGCTGTTATTCGTGCTCATGGGGGTATTACACACTATTAGGTACATTTCACTGTCACACTATACACTGTGTGTATATATATACACACACAAGAATTGACCAGGACCCCCTGCAGGACCACCACAGGGCAAGTATTATATACTGCAGTGCTTTTGTTTATTTCCAGGTTTAAATACCAGATTTTCAATGTGAGACTTTTGGATGCCAATAAACCAAAAATCCTATGCGGAATTACCTGTTAGCTTTGGTTTCACATCAGACAAACTGCTCCTACCCAGCATCACCAAGCACACATCTCTTTTTTTTTTTTTTTTATCAGGTCCCCCATCGTGCTCTTCTCTTCCTCCCTATCTCTCCATCTCTCTCTCTCTCTTGCCGCTTCCTTCCTTATTTTTAATGGCAGATGAAAGAGACAAATGGCCGCGCGCCGCTGCTAGCACTCGGGGCCTGGATCAATCGGAGACCCAGCAGTAATTAACTATTTGCTAAACTTACACCATTGATTTCCATTTAATGCTGAGCGCCATGCTCTAAATGAAGACCGATACCTGGGTGTGGGGGTGTGTAGGGATGGTGGTGAAGGAGGGGCAGCTCCGGGGTTGTGGGTAGGGGCTTGGGTGTCTGATAAATTGGCCCTTCTTTAATTGGGAGTGGAGGCTGAACAGGGCAGAAAGGCCCAGCTGGGGCTTAATTGGGGTGGGTTGTGAGCACCAAAGGGGTCCGTGTCATTGTCTTTACTGGGCTGCTTTATGGCTCTGCGTGGAACAGGCCACCAACCTGCAAAGCTGACTGGATTGATTGTGCTTAGGCACGGTGGGGACAGTCATGTGACCTAGGATCAGGGCAGCAAAGTACAGTCAGCAGCCCATGATGCAATTCCTGCTCACGTTCTCTCTCTCTTATGTCAGTCTCAGTGTCTCCCGCTCTGTCTCCTTCACTCAAACTCTATCTCTCCTGATCTGTATCTCCACCTCCGTCGTCTTTGCATAACCGAGCTGGAGCACTTATTAAATTCTTGAGAGGGTTAATGAATAGGATGCTGTCATAGGCCTCGCCGAGCCTTTGTATTACGACGGTCCGTCGAGGGCTGCCATTGTTTGCATGTTTTAATTGAATCTGTACAAACACTCAATCTCTTCCCCAAACCGCTTTCTCTCACCCACACTGCCGCAGTCCTCCTCGGAGCAAGGGTGCAATGGAAGAGAGGGAAAAAACATCTCGTCTAAGTAGGTTTTTTTTCTTTTGCGTCTAGAACGTCAGAACTCATATCAAAGTGAAGCACTTGATCGAATGCAGAGGGCTCGAAGGCAACATCCATTGTAGTCGATGGATTCAGTCTGGTTCTGGGCTCATCCTGTAGGTTTATTTATCTTGCACTATGATGGATTAATAGTTTATTCCCATTTCAGTGCAGGGTTCTTCAAAGATCTATCAGTGAAGTTAATCGAATTTTGCATGTTGGTAGATTATCATTGCTGCTGTCTCTTGTAATGTCTCTGATATAGACGCTTGGCTGTGGCTCTGTGTTTCCTACATGCTTCAGAGATTGTTGTACACCATCTCATTGCTTTAGGTGGGGGGTTCAGTGGCTGTCGCTTGCAAGCCAGTGAACTTGACTTTAAACTTAGGTAAACCCAATTGGAGGCTAATACACTATAATAGCCAGCTCAATACCAATTATGGGGCCTCGTCGAACAAAGGATGCAACTGTGTTCTCAGTCTTTGGTATGTTCGATGCATGGCTGAGTGATATGTGTTCTGCCGAACCGTGGAAGTGGTGTGGTCAGATTTTGGTACTTCACAGCATCTCCCTTTTTTGGACTTCCCCTTACAATGTTAAGACAAGAATTGACTCTTGTAGTGCAATTAATCCTTTTCAGTCAAGTCTTCTTGTAAATTGTAATCACGAAAATGTCAAAACTCAACAGAAATGTAAGCAGTTTACTTGCATCTAGCTGTACGTTAGCAACTTTAATAGTGACTTAGCTCCACCCACACCGTCCACATCATTATCATATATTAATGAAATGCTTGATTCCTGTAGAATCCAAATAGAAGATCCAAATATTTTTGTTTCCTTTATACTAATGACCCTGTTCACACATGGTGCGTGTCTTCTGAGAGCTCACTGGATTATGCAGTTTGGAGGCCCATTTGTTTTTTTCCTCAAATCAGCTACTTTACATTCAGAATCAAAAGATCTCAGCTTCTGGAAAACCTGCATTCATTCATTTTTACACATTGGTTTATAACCCGATTCTGAAGGCTGTTACAGGAAGCTTTCCTGATACGTTGCTTGTAGCTGGATTTTGACCACAGCAATGTCTCATAATAACAATGCATAGTGTTTTTGATTAGTGGATTTTTTTTTTCAATAAGATTTGAAGCCTCAGGGAACCTGAATCTGTGTTTTCTTTCTAATAAAGTTAATCTCCTTCCTCTGGGCAACGTGTATATCTGAATACCTTTCCAAAGTCTAATAAATATCTGCTGGATTTCTCCATATTTCTATCCTCTCCATGTAAACTGGCCAGCCTAATCTTGAGTAAAGCTTCTGTAAGCATCTCCTAACCAGTCACAAGGCTAAGGTCTCTGGTCCCGCTCGTCAGAGAAACTTAGGCTATGTTAACACTGCAGGCAGATTAGATTTGTTTCTCAAGTCAGATCTTTATGCTTTAAGACTGTCCACTTTGTTATTCATGAGCGATCAGATCAGACTTCTGTGTCCAGACATCACCAACATATCCACACGGGTTGTTGTGGTAACAACGTAGGTGTCAGTAACTCCATAGCAAATCTCAGCACTTCTGCCACTCTGGATTTCACGTTGTTGTTGTTTGTCGTGTGATCCGATTTGAGGGTCCAGACTGAGACGCGTCTCTAAAAATTTGATTGGAATTGCATTTCAAACCACCTTCAGATGTGATTTGGATCTGATTTGCAAAAATGGAACTTCATGTGTTTGTTTTGCTGTCCAGACTATTACACGGTTCTCAGATAGGTCTGATCAGTGTTTTTTAAGATGTGTTTTATTATATTTGTATCTTTTTTTTCAAGCTTTGCTGGACGTTTAATATAACACTTAATTTTACTCTCATACGGACGTTTTATATATTGTGCTGTGTGTTTCTCAAGGCTTTATAATCTGTCATGAAGATACTAACATTTTATTTTTCTAACATTCCAACATTCCTTGGTTTGCATTTAGTCTGCATCTTTGCTCCATCCCCAAGTTACAAGTTAGGTTGAAGCAAAAATTAAGGCTGTCAAGTGCCTGGGAGTCCCTTTTTTGCCACCTTTATTTTTAAGAGGAGTTCCGAGGAGTTTACACAGGAGTGTCGAGTTTTGTTTTGAATGCTGTACCTCTCTCTCTGTCACTCCTTCCTTCTCTCTCTCTGTCTCTCTCACACACAGACGTCCACATTCACTTTTTGCTAATTAATACATTGCTGAAGCCCGTTCGGGGGGAGGGGGGCGTATACACGGTTAGCAGCTTGCTAAATCTGTTTCCTTACAGTGTGTCTGGGTGCACTGGGATGCCCTCTCGGCACGCCCAAAACGAACTTCCTGAAATCATCCCAGCTGAGGGGCAGCTGGAATCAAGGGAAAATCCAGAAAACATCACAACGGCGGGTTGGGGTGGGGGGCCTGGGGTTAAAGTTGCCTGTGATGTCTCAGCCCATAAGCCAGCGGCCATTCACATCTTAAATTGGTCTGAAGTGCACAGAGGCTGTGCTTTTTTAATGAGGCCGCCACTGCTTTTAATTGATCTGCGGGCTCCAGTAATTGTGGATGTTGGAGTCTTTGGGCGAGAATGCAGGCTGATCTGAAGCTTACAATTAGAGGAGCCTCTGACTGCCCATCAGGATGCAGCAGGCTACTACCTTACATATTAGAGCGATTCGAAATTGTAGCATGTTCATGACACTGCAGGACTTCAATTTCACATAAAGCAGTCCAATAAACAAAAGGTAGCAGTTCTGTGCACCACTATGTATTAAGTGGTGTTACAACAGCATTTTATAGGTACAGGTAGCTAAATGCATATTAAACTCTATCAGATTACAGTCAGTATTAAACACTCTGAATATGGTAATTTGGAAAAAGAGTCCACAGTGCTGCAGTGTGGATATATTGAAAATAAAGCGTTGTAAAGTAATTATGCATGTACCGTATTCTACAGAAATTCACTTTGTTTTACTTGTTTTAGTGTACTTGAAGTGCGCACTATGCCAAGGGATGGATTACTATGTGGGCAAGTGTGCCCAGGGGTCCTTGGATGCCCTCAGACTGGTGATAGTCCACTGCACATACAAACAATAAGATAAATCTCTGAATATGTGGTGATTAAATAAACAAATTTAATGCCCCTCAGTCCATATTCAAAGTAATTGAAAGCCCTCAATACCAAAAAATATGCAGAAAAACAACATTATTCCACATTAATTGAGAATTTTACAAATTATATATTTTTTTATTTTTTTTTTTATTTCCGTCAGTTTTTTGCAGTGCTGCTCAGAGCACACATGAACAAACACAAGCTGTTTATAAAAGTCTTTCTCCGGTTAGTTTTTGCATTGTTGTTAGATACAAATATCAGATCAGGCTCAGTACCAGCGACACTCAGTATTAAAGGACTTGGATCAGACGGACTGGCATCCGTATTTCTGAGCTGTTTTCTTCAGATGAATCTGGCTCTTGTTGTGTCCTGAGTTGGCTTAGGCCAAGCAAAGAGTATGTGTTGCCATACAAATGAACCTTTTCCCCTCTCTCTGTGCCACACTACACAGTTTGTGTGTGTGTGTGTGTGTGTGTGTGTGTGTGTATACATGGCCCCGTAATTGCGTTATAAGGATGACGCACTTTCTTACCCTGTTTAAGCTCACTGTAATTGGCAGTGAATGGTGAGCTAGAGGGGCTCAGTGTAGCGCAGAAAGCATGGAGCAGTCCAAAACATCAATGAGACATCTTTCATAAATCCTGGATCTCCCAGACTGACTGAGAAGCTTTTGGATCAGCCTAAAATTGACCTGTCCATGCTCCACCCACAAATGTGCTCTTTCATAGCAACTGCTGCAAGGGACAGAATGTTGACAAAAATCCTGTTTGGCCTAGTAAATTTAGCTTGTTAGGTTTAGACTTTCCACTTCACATTGCAACACTTCTGAGCTGGGCTGTTTAAAAACATGCAATTATACTGTATCCTTTATATAGTTTATATACTGTATTGGATTACTTTTACTTTATTTCTACAGTTTGTCTTCCAACCCTTGTACACCTCATATGTGCTCTGATATGCGCCCACAGTTATACTTGTGTCTTTTTTCAGTTTTATTACATATAAATATATAGGCCAACACTTTGTATCTGATAAGCTAACTTCTGGAGCGAAAGCTTGAACATTTATACGTACTGTTACACAGTTAGGAGAGCAATCATAATCTTACCGGACTAATAATTAGTCACCTTGCGTGTTCAAGGTTGTAGTGTTTTAGGTGGTACAGTGCAGTAAATGTCTTGTTCAGTGTGTGAAATATGAGTCGTAAAGCAGATGTTAATGATTGGCAAAAAGGAGTGATTGCATTAGGTTGTGCAAAGGCCATAGTGTGAAGGAAGTAGCTGAATTTGGTCATACGGGTCTACCAGCAGAGGCAGATATCCCAGTCTACAGTAAGTTCTTCTCAGAATTGTGCCAGGAAAGGCATCCACAAACTGATCAGTGTTTACCGACGACAGTTTGTCAAAATATTCCTGAGCCCAGATGCATTGCCATCTGAGGAATTGATGGTCACTGGCATTCAGGCATGGTTTTTGGCCTTGCCTTTCATTCACAGAGAGTCTTTTGATGATATTATGCTCTGTAGAGGTTGAAATACCAAAAGTCCTTGAAATGGCTTTTTTAAGGAACGTTGTTCTTAAACTGTAAGATTATTTGTTGCTACATTTTTTTTGCTCATAATAAAGGATTAGGCTCAGATCCTTTCTTTATGCATGATTGCATCGCCTCACTTATTTAAGGAGATGTTGAACATTTTACAGTTTTCCTAGTAGGGGTTTTACAACTTTAGATTTTTTAAAGTCAACAGTTACGTGATTTATGTTGAGTCGATGTTGACTAATCACTGATGATGTCATGAATAAGGAGAAGGAAATAGCTTGTAACAAGTGACTTTGAAAAAAATATTTTTTCGAATTTTATTGCAGCCATCAATTTCAGAATGAGCCTATATTTACAAAGAAAAACAATAGATTGTGTTTGAGCTGTTTTTATCAAATGACAGGTCAAAGTGGTTTAAAAAATTACCATTAATTTCAGAAAATTTAAGCAAAAGTGAAATAGACACCAATGGTGAGAGGAAGAGAGGGATGAAGGACAAAAGGAGAGTAATTTGGGGAAAGAAGCAGATACCCTTGTGAATTGACAGTTCAGGGAAGGTGTACTAGTGAGATGCATGTGTGTGTACGTATATATGAGTGTGTGTGCGCGCATGTGCACACCAGTCTTCTAGCGTTGTTACTGTAGTGTGAAATTACGGAGTTTTCTGCACACAGTGCTCTGTCCAGACAAATAGAGAGCTATGGCTCATACATGTTTGCATAAATACCATGTATTTATACTGTGTCTGTAAACGGGATGCTTTTGTGGATCATGCCTCCTCCATCAGCTAGTAGTTGACAGTTACACATATGTATGAATTCTGTTAGGTGTAGTTTTTTGAGATTGACTCAAGACTTCTGTCTGAGGTTAACAAGATCTGATATGATCACTACACGCCGTGGCAAAATGGACAAGACTGCAGTCAGTATCCTCCAAATTGTGAATGGAAGATATGGGAACATATTGTCAGTGTATTTTTATAATGGCTCTACAGACTCTATAAAACGCTCCACACTTTCACTTTTATTCAGTTCGTCATTTTGTATCGGAGGTGTGTCTCAAGGATACTGGCAATAATAATCTAAGGAGCTCTTAAAATGGAGATCACTTTGCTCTTCCTCGGGCTGCACGTGCATTGTTCACGCGTACGGATTTCGGTGAGCCGATCATAAAGCACATGACGTCATGCATTAGCTTAATGGTATTGTTGCGACACATTGTGTCAGAATGCTGGTATACAATGCTAGGTAGCTCATGCGGTCCTGGGGATGTTTCTCTTCTCTTTATTGTGTCTTTTTTTTCCTCATCCACCCCTCCCTCCCCCATATTCATTTTTCTTTACCAGCTCCCCCCCACCCCAACTCTCCCATATTTCTCCCGTCCCCGCACCATCTTGGACATTAGTCTCTCTGCCTCTCTCTCTCTCTCTCTCTCTCTCTCGCGTGCGCTCCCCCTCATCATTTTAATAGTGGACCTCAGAGCGGTTGCCATGTCGACCAGGCAGCATATTACTATGGCAACGGGTCTGTGCGCGGCGAGCCTGCTGATTAGGAAGAGATGTCTAGTGTAGCCTGGCCAACGGAGGGATGCAGAAAGAGAGAAGGAAAGAGGGGGATTGGGGAAGAGGTGGGGCTGGGGGGCGATGGATGTCTGGTCATTATGTGTGTGTGCCTGTTTATTGGAAGTGTGTGAAAGCTCCCATGCTTGCTATAATTAGAACAGGGGGAAACTTTTTTTTTCTGTAAGCAGCCCGAAATCACATTCTTCCAAAGCCACATATAATAATGAGCCAGTGCAGTCTATTCTGTTTCGTATCCCAAGTACAGACGACGCTCCAAACGCCGCCTCGTCTGCCGTCTTCACCTGAGGCACTCAAGCCCTCCATCTGTCTGTCTGTCTGTCTGACTCTTTGTCTGTCTGATGGCTCCTTTGTGCATCCCCATGTTACGTGTGTAAGAATACATGTGTCTGGTCTGCTCGTCTGTCTGCTTTTCTCTTCCGTCTGTTCGTCTGTCTCACACGCCGTAACTCTTTGTGAGCCTCTAGGCCGTACCGATTGTTGTTGTAGCAGTCAAAGAAAAGCTTGTTTCTTTGAAACAGTAACTTTACAGGAGAAGTCATTTTAGGCCTTTTCTGCTGGGCCTTCCATCATGAAACGTTCGCGCAATGTAAAGGGCAACTGGCATTTTCAAATGGGCAAAAGAAAAGATGATTTCAGAACCCCTCAGTCGCTGCACACATTGTGTGCGCACGTCATGATGAATAGACTAGCAGAATTGAGTTAAAGCTAAAACTTTTTGGAATAAATCTGGTTATATTTATTTGATTTCAAGAGTCAGAACATATATTATACATGTATATCTGTATAGCTGTATCGCTTTTTAGCTGTTTACCTGAACAGTGTTCTCACTACCTGCACTGTACACTATTATATATGCATCTACTGTTTACAATCACATACTTAAGTGCAGACCTGGCTACCTCAACATACTGTACTTTCCAAAAAGTACACTAAGCTGGATATATCGCTGTACTGCTAATGCTAACTGTTGTTTGCACCTCAGTCCTAGTAACTAACAGCGCAAAAAGTCCTAGTGTACTCTTTGCACTGTTACTACTCATTTATCTTGTATATCTTTTTTATTTTTTAAATGACTGTAGTGGAGAAGTAGCCCAGTAGTGTTTTGTTACACTGTACAACCATGTATTGGTATAATGACAGTAAAGTTTAAGTGAATTGAATTGAATTGAATTGAATTATGCACAAGTTATTCATTTTCCGGGATATGTTTTTCTGAGGAGATTAGATAATATAATCTGTAGTGGAAAAAACAAGAGTTTCCCAAAAATGGCACCATGCAAGACCTGATAGACCATCAGAGCTATCACCATCAGATGAAGAATCCTTAAAGCTTTCTTGTTTTGCTGAGATGCCTACCTCTTTCCTGATGCTTTCTGAACTATGTTAACTAGTACTTAATGGACTCATTGGCCTGGAAGTCAAATAAATGAAGGCTGGTCTCCTGCTCGCCTGAAAAGTTACTTTTTCGGAGATTTTGGAACAGCTTACATGGAGGCCTGTGTGTGAAACTTTTTATACAGAGGCGTCTGTGTGGGGCCCGGGTCGAGCTCTGAACTGTACAGACGTGTACGAGGCAAGCGAGAAGGGGCGGGCTGAAGCTTTTAAGGTGGCCAAGGCTTTTAACAGAGCTGCGCCCAACAGCAAAGCGCGCTAATGAACCCCGACACAGGGGGGCTGCACAAAGTTGCCTCACCCCGCACACACACTTACCAGGCCCCCCAGACCGTCCTGATCCACCAGAAAAGCTAATTACAAGATCTAATTAGAGAGAGAGAGAGAGACACGGAGAGAATGAGAGAGAGAGCGCAAAAGAGTGACCCATCTAGCCCGTCAGCTCGTTTAGGACAGTAATTACAGCCTATTTATTATTCATCCCACAGCTAAATAAGAGCCTGACATTTCAATAACAATAATAAGGACGGAGGGGTAAAAAACCTTCACTAACTACCAGCTTCCTAATTGCCCAGCTCACGGATTAAACGACAGAGGGGGAGAAAGAAAGAAGGTTATTTACTTGTCTGCACTTTTCATATGGGCGCAGGTTAGTGTCACCCCAAGTGGAAAAACGAGTGCGGCGGGCGGCTCACAAACGAGGCCTGACCCTCATCTCTCGCCGGCCATTATTTTTTTACTGTCCGCACGTTTATTAGCCAGCTAGCTTTTAATGGCGTCCTCCCTTTGTTTGCGGACGGTGCCGTTAGAAGGAGCCGCTCTTCAGCTTGGCCTCTGCTCTCTGCCTCTTGACTGGCTTTTCAGGTGCTTTTGTTTCGCACCAGCTGAGCATGGCCCTCTCCGAGGGCGGGATGTAAAAAAAAAAGACTAATAATGCAGCCGGAAATGATGACGGATAATGTTTTCCGGTATTTATCATCTTCATGTCTTGCACGTTATAGCTTTGGTAGCCTGCACCTTGCTCCAGTGTCCTTTCTGTCTCCTTTCTGCTATGTTCTCCCTCCTTTTCTCTTTTTCTCTCTGTGTCCCTCACCCCCTCCCTCTCCCTGTCCCTCCATCCTGAACTCTGTAGCACCTCATTAGGACCGTGTGTGGCCGCTGGTCTCATTGGCTGAGGAATAGCACATAATTATGAAGTGGAGATGGCATTACACTCATCAGGAATTATGGATGAGTCTCTGGACGCCGGCCTCGGCGCAAGCTAAAGCACAGGCCCGTGCAGCCTGGACCAGACAGGAGGGGGGCAGGGTAGGGTTACAGGTAGAGAGGTCACTCAGAGGAGCAGTGCCTGAATCAATCAGTCCAGACACACACATGCAGAGCAAGGTGAATATTCTGTGCAACTAACTACAGCTCACAGCCCGTCTGCGTCCTCTAATGTCGGACGTTGTGTTGCTTAGGAAACAACCACCATCTTGCCTCATCTTCAGCCTTGACTGACATCTCTGAATGGGATGGCTGCAACTGACCTGTCCATGCTCCACCCACAAATGTATTCTTTCATGGTGGCTGTTGCAAGCTTTTTACAGAATCTTGGCAAATGATGATGTGGAATTGACACAGTGATGACAATAATAACACATCTTTTAGCCAGTCACAGCTCTGAACGCTTTCCCCTGTCAGGAAACCCAGACAAAACTTCTTGGAATAAACCTGCAGTGAGAACAATGTTGGTCATAGATCACTCAGAATTATCCAGCTAAGAAATGATGAAAAGGGATAATTGTATTCAAACAATTGAAAGTCTTTGTGGGAAAGATGACATGCCCTGACTAGCCCTGGCGTTAGCTTTAGCACTACCTCATCTGAAGGGGCAGCTTTCTTAGCTCAGACCTTCCTTGCTAGAGTAACGTAGATCAGCGTTGCAGGACACTGGTATATAATGTGTTTTACCAGCACAGTAGACCATCATGGAATTCATGCTGGTCTGTGCTGGTCTTTTTAGTAGGATCATTAGACATGGAAACCTGGCGCTTTACCATCCGGTTGCTCAAAGATTTTCCCAGTTTGATTGATGTAAACAGAATTTAAGCTGACCTAGGGTCTTTTCTACCTTAGGTCCTCATATATGTATGCCTCCAGTGTACATCCTGCAAAGCATTTCCTTTGGGCTACTGAACTTGTTAGCCTGTTAGCACAAGTGCAAGATGCTAATACTTGATACAAACCAAATAAGGACTTGACAGATGGTAAACTGTAGTAGGCAACTCAGTGCTTGTCAAAATGTGAAAATTATTCTCATCCAGACTGCCTTTAAGGTTTGTTTAGAGTCAATGCAGAATACTGAGTTTTGAGTTTGCTGCACTGCTGTAACTGGACTATACTGCTGTAGCTGACTGAAACTAGGCAGGTTTAAAATCTCAGGTTAGATGATTGCTACCAAAATACATAATGTTAGCTCACTTTCACTGTTTGATCCTGAATGTGTGACATACAGTATGTGAATATGTATGTGAATATATATATTCTATTAATTTTATACAACACTCTCAGTTTAGGTGCTTTGAGAGCTTCAGTATCTCAGTAGATGGAACAGGATTCTTACAATGCTTGTCCAACCTGGCAACAGTTGCTGTGAAAGATCACATAGTTCTGTGCCTAGCATGTTTAGATTGATGAGACCAGGCTCCAAACATGTGTTGCTTTCAAGATGGCTGGAAATAAAGATTAATAGATGCCAAAAATAACCAAGCAGGCTCTCTTGGCATGCATGGTAATTATTTATTATAATAGCTCCTTTGAGTGAGTAATTATTAATTTCTTAAAACAAATGAATCCGGCAATTTGTCATGCAGATAGCAGTTTATGGATTGCATTGACAGTAGGATTGATTACACAGCCAAGCTTTAATCATTAATTAATCTGCTTTGGATTTGTTTGGGTCGACACTCCAGGGTCGTTTAAGAAGTGTTATATTTGGCCAGGGCTGCCAGAAATGACTTCTTTTAATCTGTGATTAAGCACACAAGCTCTTGTTATAGCTCACGAGACCGGTCTCATCAGAGAGGACGGACAGAAGGAAAGAATGGAAGAAAATAAGGGTAGAAATTGCAATCAGTGACCTGCACTTGATTCAGTCCATTTGCAGCATGTGGCCCACTCCAGCTTGCCAAGAACCCTCACTGAGCCCACGCAGTAAACATGTCCAATTAGAACCATGTCCCACCAGCACGCACACACACACAAACACACATATACACATGCCTCTCTTAGTGACTGCCGCCACACTTGGAAAAGGCCTACTAAAGTAGCTTGATTAGATGAGTCAAGCAGACACGGACAGCTCAGCCAGACAGCAGCAAATGAATAGTCAATATTTGGGCCATAACTGTGCCTGTGTAAAGGGACTTTTTCCCTTTTGGAGGACAGTGTGTGTTAGTTTTTGTTTTTGCCCCAACGACATACAATGATGTGTAAAAGTTTGAGCGTCCCGTATTTTAGTATTTTGTTGAGGTCCTCTACAAAGGACACACTTCTGCACATTTCACTGCACAATTAATGTTTATTGGCTGAATTTAGCATGCTGAAAAATGTGCAAAAACATATATAAACATATATATATATATATATATATATATATATATATATA
>JAVGWN010000652.1:0-11830 GCA_034552555.1 Semaprochilodus insignis
ACAGCCACCAAACTACTCAGGACAGATCCTCAAACTCTAATCCACAGACATACTGACCCTCTGTGTCATGTAGTCATCCCTCGTTCCTCCCATAGACTCCCATTCAGTTTTAGCAACACCTTAGCACACGGCTAGCAACAAGCTTATCCAGCGCAGTCCCTTACTTTTCTAGTTTAGAGTTCAGATCTTCACATGCTGTTGCTTTAAGGTTTATTTCTAGCATAATAATGGATGATATGGTTGGTGTAGCTCAGCGGGTAACACCACTACCCACCAGGGAGCCACCACATGTGGGAGACTGGGGTTCGAATCCCGGTCTGGGTGACTGTGCTGTGCTACACCAATAAGAGTCCTTGGGCAAGACTCCTAACACTACATTGGCCTACCTGTAATATGATTAACCTTGTAAGTCGCTCTGGATAAGAGCGTCAGCTAAATGATGTAAATGTAAATGAAATAGTATTTAGAGGATCAAAAATACCAAATAGCCGCTTACTGACCCAAATATGCTGTGAATCTAAAGGATGTGACCTACTTCTCTCTCTGCTCATTTTGCTGTTATCCATTCTTTTGTTCATGAATTGAATTGAATCAAATTGCTTATGAGTCATTTTGTCATTACTGTAATTTCTGAGGCGCCACTAAAATCTCGTCTGGCGCGATCGCTCGATGCAGTGCTGAGCTTACTGCCTGCATCTGAATTAGAGAGTATAATTCATTGCTGGTCTAGCGTCAGCGCTTCCCTCTTTCAGTAGAGGAGCCCATCTGAATAGACTCATCACTTCAGCTGAAGAGCGAGCTCTTTAACTCTGACCAGCAGCGTAGACGATCTCTACAAGCTCCCCTCTCAGACCGTTTGGACTAGAGGGGCTTTTAGAAATGTGCCTCCAGCACCACCGGTAAAATCAATCTAACAAGTAAAATAATTTATATACCAGTTTTCAGAAAGGCAAGAGCTATTCAAACTGCTGAAAGCGGAATTCCCACCTATTTAAATGGCTAAGATGTCAACGAAGTCATTCAGAGTTGTTCTGCGCTCTAGAGAAACTTTGAGTCAGATCTGTTCACAGTAGTGGTGAAGGTAACCAGACGTCCCCCTCTAAAAGCTCCCTCACAGAAAGTTCCTACATGAGGTGGTTCTGAATACGCTGCCTGATGTCTGAGACGCTGTTTACGATAGGTCTGGCCTTAAACTCCATTCATGGTGGAGGGATACATGCTGCAGGGTGCTGGGAGGCAAAAAAAAAATAGTCCCCCAAAGAAAACTTATTATTTCCAGGTTTTCCAGATTTTCCCAACATCAACATTCCATATACACTCAGAAGACACGTGTAGGTTCACTGGTGGTTTAGATAGTATATACTGTAAAATGTCTATATCTGTGTTGTAGACATGGAGAACCCTGGTTCCCACTCTGTTACATCTTGGTGGAATTCAAATATTTTATCCGAGTCTGGAAATTCGTCTCCGAATAGAGCAACATCAAAGATGACACAACCTGTCAAATTCATACTCCAAACACTAAGGAGCATATCACCAGAAATTCCTGGTGTCCACCCCTGTAGTAAGAAACAAGGAAATGCACAGTCCCTCCTCCTCCCTCTTCACTCCTTACCAGTCTAGAAGAAACGTTCCGAGTTCAGTATCAAACTTCCTCCCTTTCCTCTTAAAGAGCGTCTCCAGCGGTGGACAGCAGCACCACTGTTAACTCTTCCTCTGCTTCCAACTATATCGCTTCTTCTCTTTGCTGCTGAATGTGGTTTCTTGCCGAGAGCAGGCGGTGGTGGCAACGATGATCGCTCGCCAAGACCTTCAGCCATCATTGTGTTTCCTGCTCCTCTCATTGCCTACCTGCCTTTAAATGATCTAACCGGGAGCAGCTCCTTCAACATGACTGATAAGAGGTTAGAATACGCCGTCGGGGCAGCAGAGCTACTTCTTCACCCTCTCATGTTGGACTGAATCCACTCCTACAGTGACTCACTATCACCTCTTCAGGCACATAGAGGTATTGCAAGACAAGACAGGACAGGCCAGGGCTAGCTGGTTAGCATGCTAATCGTGCCGTCTCCTTCTTTACCTAGATGCTATAGTATTCCATCCAAAGATACATTTCAGTATGGACAGCAGCTGTAATTTGATGTTTTCCACCTTGAGATCCAAGCAAAAATCCTAGTGCTGTGGAATCTGATAAAGACTCTGATTTTTCCTGTCGCTCCCGTAGGTGTCCTGGTATGCAAAACTGTCCCGTTTGTCCAGACCACCGCTATAGTGACGGGAATCCTCACCATGACCTGCATCGCCGTGGAGAGATACCAGGGCATCGTCCACCCCCTGAAAATGAAGAGGCAGTACACGCCCAAGCGTGCTTACAAAATGCTGGGTGAGTAAAACCGAATTCCATAGTACACGGATAACCGTGACCAGGGCCGGAGCAGGTTACAGAGGGGTTACATGATGCAGGCCAGCCCACCCCACAGTGCATTGCCTTCATCTTTATCCTAAATTACAGTCAGCATGCTACAAGCTAATGCTGGCTAAGTGAGTTAAGATCAGACGTTCTCACTGCCCCAGCGGACCACCTTCCCCAAAAGCGTTGCTGGGCAACCAGTGCGGTAACCGTATAGAGACAGAGCGTTCAAAATGATAGTCTCTCTATCATTTAACTGTGGTAGTTGCCCAACCATGCTTTCGGGAAACGCACCCCAGCTCCACAGGACCTCCAGCCCTCATCCTGCTTAAGTAGCTTATGAAACTGAAACCGGGAATGGACCTGCATGTGCCCTTACTGCATCAGCCGTCATGATTGCTTATTTCTGAATGAGCATGTGTGCCACATGAAGCATGTGTTCTTTGGCGCACCCAGGTCAGTTTGGGAGCGTGATCCGTTCAGGCTGATGTTGGATATAGGTCTTATTTAAAAGACAGTGCGAACAGTTTAACAAGAAAATCAGATTTGAGGAAATCAGATTTGAGAAAATCAGATTTGGGCCTCTTTGACCTGCTGTGTGAACGCATCCTTAGCCTCATTCTGCAGGACCCTTTATCCCTCCTGTAGGGGTTCTTCTATGTAGGCCTGTTCTGTTTGTCCCAGCTGGGGGTCCGGGGTCCTTTCTGTGTGGAGCGTGCATGCTCTCCCTGTGTCTGTGTGGGTTTCCTCCTCTGGGTGCTCCGGTTTCCTCCCACCATCCAAAGATGTCAGTCAGGTGAACTGAAGATGCTAAATTGTCCGGCTGGGTATGAATGTGTGTGTCTGCTCTGTGATGGACTGGCAGCCCGGGTGTCCAGACTGTTTCCTGCCTTCCACCCAATGATCAGGGGATAGGCTCCAGCACCTCCCGTGTCCCAGAAGGATAAGCAGCTTAGAAGATAGCCCAGCCTCCCAGCATTCCATCTCCCATCTGATGCAACAGTGTGCAGATAATCATGTGCAGTTAAACGTCTCAAAGACAATGGAGATGGTCGTCAACAGGAGACGACAACAAAGGCACACCAGCACACTCCTCATGGCCCACTTACCATGAGTACACTTGGACTGCACCTGGATAATAAAATCAGCTTTGGACACTATGTGATGGACCTTGACGAGACTTCATCCGATACCTTCCGTCACTGGAAAGCACTTCATGCAGCACCTGTCTTCCTCTTACTTCTCAATAGAAGCCTAATTGGGCCTGTTATGTGAAGAAATAAACTTAACAATACACACGTGTCAAATAACAGCAAACTGTCATGCATCGCTCCAAGATCATAGGCCTCCTCACGTACAACTTGTCCAGTCTAAACAATGGGGCTGTTTAAAGGAGTCTTACTATTGTACTAGAACCTGATCATCCACTGCACTCTTTCCTCATCTTACTCCCATCAGCACGGTGACCAGGAAGTGCAAAACAAATTAATATTTCACAAAACAAAACAAAACAAAAAAAAAAATACAAATGAAAAAAAAATTACATTCAAGAAACAAAATTATAAAAGTAAAAACAATTTTGCAAGACGTGGAACACTTTTACCTGTACCGAAACAGCTTTACCAACTGTGAATTCTGAGGGAAAGGCGTGTCTAACACACAGGAAGTGCTTGTTGCGGACCCTTGTTTCGCAGTGGTAGAGTGGGTGGAGTTTGGGATGGTGGCACACTTTTGTTTTTCCTGTGGAAGGTCTTCAGAGTTTTTATAGAGCAGACGGAAGAAAAGGTCAAAACGTGCCTTAGCGTTGACACCGGAGACTCTGACAGGGCGTTTCAGACAGATGTACAGTATGAGGGAAACACTGTGTTTTGGGAAAACTGAAACATGTAAATCTCCAAACACTGAAAACAAGAGAGAGCCCCATAACTATGGTTATCAGTCGCTCTAGTGAACTGAAGAGTCCTGTGTTTAGTGTACTGACGAGCTGGAATTTACTACACAGGTCTCTAAAACTGTTTAAACTTTTACTGAGTTTATCATTTCATTTATCCTTTTTCTAAATTAAATAATTAAATCTTACTCATTTTTTCATTTTTGAATTCTTTGTTCCATCTGTCCATTTATTTTATTGTCAAATTGTTTATGTAGTCCTTTTATTTCATTTGAATCAGATGAAATTCCTTTTTTTTTTTTTTTTGTAGTCCCTTTAAGATGCAGATGCTTGGCTGTATTGAAAATGAGTCACCCTCAATGAACTGCTGAGTCAAATTAAATGTTGACTAATGAATTAATAGATCGCCTTTAACAATCTGTCTGTAAAGCACTGTGAGTTGGCACTTGGATATGAATAAGTGCCCTATAAGAACATAATGTTGTTGTTGTTGTTGTTCTTCTTCTTCTTATTATTATTATTATTATTATTGGTGCCTTGTGAGTGGGCTTGTCTGTACTGTCCTTGTGTCTGTATTGGTCTATGGAATTTACACTGTATGTCCCAACACAGTGTATGAATGGCATAACACGTTTCCTCTCTGGGCGACTATATATGCACAATCTAATCTATGCTGTGCTCACTGCTGAAGGGATAATGCTGATGAGTAAATCATTGGAATATGGTAACTTAGCCTCCTTAAGTCTGCTAGTGTAGTTGGTATTGTATTGGGCCAATAGACCCCTCCTCACTTGTCAGGTCACATTTGCACCCCTGTTGACATAAATATGATTATTGCAAACCAACAACTAAAACATTCTCATTTGAACTGAGAGCAGTTTTAAGTGGTAGATGTCTCCAAACTTTTGACAGATGCTGTAGCAATAAATGATGAACTTCCCTGCCTGCCTTTATGATGCAATTCCAGTTCAAATCTGGGGGTGGGTGTCTTCGGGAGGCACTTCTTCATGAAAGAGAGTGAAAAAGGAGCCCAGAAATCAAAGAACATGTCCCACCGGTGCCTGGTGGCCCCTGCAGTGCAGTGGACAGGTACGGTGCACCTGCAGTTCATGCATAAATCTGCATAAACTGCAGGGGGAAGCCCAGCCTGGGCTCCAGACACCGAGACGGAGTAATTGCATCTGTAATCAAAGAAATTGGCATATAAGGTCACCTGTGACTGAAACGTACCTAACAGTGTGTAATTCCTCCACCAGCACCAATAACAGCTGTGATTGGATTTGACTTGTACTGGACGAGTTTCTGGATGTAGCCACATCAGTGTTCAGACACTCTTACATCAGAGAATTGGTCAGTTGGTCCAGATTTGGTGGATGCCTTCCCTGGCACAATTCCGAGGAGAATTCCCTGTAGACTGGGATTTTAGCCACTGCTGGTAGACCCGTATGACCGTACGCTTCCATACACCTGCAGATTCAGCTACTTCCTTCACACTCTGGTCTTTGACACGCCCAAATGCAGTCACTCCTTTTAGCCAATCATTAACATCTGCTCTGGAGCCATTTTCCACACATGGAACGAGACATTCCCTGCACTGTACCACCTCTTCCCAATCTATGGATCCCGTCACTCACACCCCGCAGGGATTTATAGCCCCATCATCCTCCTACAGCGCCATCTGCAGGAGCCTGGAGTTACTACCACCTTAAACACACAAGGGGTCCAGTGAGCTTATCTATCGTTAGGTAGTCAGGACTGTTCACAGTGGTGGTGAAGGTAACCAGACGCCCACCTCTAAAAGCCCCCCTTTACAGAAAGTTACTACATGAGGTGGTTATGAACACGCTGCCTGAAGTCTGAGACGGAGTTTTTAGTGGTTTTGAGAAGATTCTACCGGAATCACCAGTGGAATTCTCGTTTCAGGTCAGGGCTTGGGTGTTTGTTTCTTTGCCTGCTCTTTCAAAGCTGCAGGTCTCCAGAGAGAAGGCTGCATTTTAGATCATACGGGAAAGAAAAACCAACAGAAAACGAAATTCAAAGCTCTGAACTGTTTTGCTCCTGGAGCGTTTTGATTGTTTCTTGTATCACGGAGTGAAACTCGGCCACGGGGAGCACCTTACACTCCTGCTTTCATGTGAACTTGGGACTTTTTTTACCAATAAAACCTGTAACTTGCAGCTTTCACAGCAACTTCAGATGCATCAACTGCAAAACATGTTTTTGGATCATCTTTGTGAGGTCAGGCCTCCCTCCACCCCTTCCAGTCTTAGACCTTACTAACAGTAAAACTCTGAATATCATCTGAAGCGCTAGAGCTCCACCCTGATCCTGAATTCCCATTGCCCTTTAGTGGTTTCCCTGCTCCCAACACACCTAAACACACTAATTAGCACAATACCTGCTCAGTGTGGAGTTAAAGTGGCTGAGTTAAAGCAGGGAATGCACTACAATGTGCAGGACGGTTGGCCTCCAGGACCAGAGCCGAGGAGCTGGTGTGTTATGGTGAACCCCTGATTGCNCATGCCAGACGTCTCGGCATGGAGTCGTAGAGGTTCCTAATGGTGTCCTGTGATAATCCATCCCATGCAGCTTGAATTTCCTCACACAGTTCCTGCAGATGGTGCGGTAGGGGTGGAGGTGGAGTGACACCAGGCCTTCTGGACGTGTGACGCACGACATCAAACGATTAATCTTGGCAGACATTAGCAGTCTTAAAATTACAGCAGCCTCAGCCTGAGATATATCGACTAGATGAAAGATAATTTCACTTGCAGAGATCTGGGTGTTTTGCAGCGCAGCGAGGTGGAAAAGCAATAACTGAGCTCTGCTCTGAGTGAATGTCTGTGTTTTCTGCCCCCAGGGCTGGTGTGGGTGGTCTCCGTCATGGTGGGGTCTCCAATGCTGTTTGTCCAGCAGTTAGAGGTGAGTGTTGTTAAACTGGAGCCTCCAGATATCTGAACTCTGATCGGCACCTTTTCAGAGCTGTTGTAATCTGAGGATGAGCTGCACTGTATCACTGCTGTACTGCTTTTATTTAAAATCTCACAGAAAGATCAAAATAAACTGCTGATTAAACCGCCAGCCTGAAAACTGGATAGACACTGAGAGCAGCCTGCCCGGAGCTTTACTGTCCCCACTTTAGCAGGTTAGCGCTGAACGTTCCTACTAAACACCGATGTATGTGTAGCCTGCTGCTCTGAGGGCGGCAGATACAAACACAGACCAGTAAATAAATAGCCATGAGCTTCACACATGATCGAGTCTGTAAGGGTAAACAGATAAACGTGTAGTTAAAGTAATTTAATAATAAAAAAATAAACAGATTATAATAGAATGAAAGGCAGATGGATGGATGAATGGATAGACAGATATATAGATGGATAGACGGATATATAGATAGGTAGATAGATAGATAGATAAACAAACAGATAGATCGACGAATAGATAGACAGACACAGACAGACCGACAGATTGATAGACATACATAGACAGATACACAGACAGATCAATAGACAAACAAAGTAGACAGACGGAGAGTCAGACAGACAGAAAAATTGGTAGACAGATAGATAGACAGGTAGATCTATGGACGGACAGACAGACAGACAAATCGACAGACAGACAGATTGATAGTTTGACAGACAGATGGATGGATAGGTAGATAGATCGATCGATAGAAGGACAGACAGATCGATAGACAGACAGAGATCGATAGATAGACAGAGAGACAGACAGATGGATAAACAGAGAGAGAGAGACAGACAGATCGATAGTTTGACAGACAGATAGTTGGACGGACAGATAGTTTGACAGACAGGCAGACAGATCGATAGACAGAGATAGATAGATAGTTTGACAGACGGATGGATGGATAGGTAGATAGATCGATCGATAGACAGACAGAGATCGATAGATAGACAGAGAGACAGGCCGATTGATAGACAGAGAGAGAGAGAGAGAGAGACAGACAGATCGATAGTTTGACAGACAGATAGTTGGACAGACAGACAGAGATAGAGTTTGACAGACAGATCGATAGACAGATAGTTTGACAGACAGACAGTTTGACAGATAGACAGACAGATTGAGACAGTTTGACAGATTGATAGACAGAGTTTGACAGACAGGCAGACAGTTTGACAAATAGACAGATTGATAGACAGATAGTTTGACAGACAGACTGATAGACAGACTACAGATAGATAGATAGTTTGACAGACAGACAGACAGACAGACAGACAGACGGATGGATAGAGGGAAATGTGAAGGATTCAGTGAGTGACTGGTCAGGTGAGGCCGGTGTGACTGACGTGTGTACAGAGATGTGTATAGTGGCTCAGTCTGATGAAGTCTAAGTGTATGTGTTGTGTTTGGTGGTGAAGTGATAAATCAGGGGGCGTGTGGAATAGGGGTGTGTGTGGGGATTTGGGGGTTCTGCAGTTCGACTCATGCCTGTGCATGTGTCAGAGTTCTTTCATGGGTCCAAAAGCAGAGTCTCTAATGGGCTCTTTCATCGCTCTCTCTGTGCTAAACCCTCGGGCGACCCACAAGCGCCTGCTCACAAAGCCAAGCTGCATCACCTGCTGTAATGTGAAGAGCAGCACAGTGTGACCTGAGGGCCACAACATCTCCCCTGCCAAAGAGGCTCGCACCTCAGAACACCTCCGCCTCGAACACGCCTCGACCAGGAGATGAATAACAACCGTGCAGCCTGTACGTGTGCGTAAGGGCAATTCCACCGACTGTTTAGAATTTCAGTGTCATTTCCGAGCAGAAACTATTTTAGAGGGAGCATCAGTAAGTTCTCTTAGGGAACTATTTCACCTTACAGTGTCCTGCACGTATCCCTCCGCCAAGAAATACTCGCTTCAAGTATACAACTGCGAAGACGTGTAGCTTCTTCAAAACACTCCGCATGAGTTTGCAAGAGAGCTTCTGGGAAGCTGGTGGAGGAGCACGATGCTAGAAGGGTTCTCTATCATCACTCAGTCTAAGATTTCAAAATTCAGCTAATCATGATCATAATGAATCGTGATTGAATTTAAGATTTGAATTGAATCATTTCGTACAGAATCGCAGTTGAAATGAATCATTATGCAGTTTGTGATTTCATAGTCAATGAAATTGCTTCGTAGAGAATCATAATTGAATCCAATCATGGTGAAATTTGAGATTCCAGAATCATTTCATGAAGAATGGTAAGTGAATTTTAACTAGGGGGAAATAAAAATAAATTATGATCTGCTGAATCATATCCTATCGAATCGTAATGGAACTGAAATTGAAATTAGAGGTTTCATGATGCACTCACTCGTTTCATACATGAGATGAAATGAGATTTCATAATTCACTGAGTAGTTTCTTAGAAAATCATAATCACAGCTGAATCCAGTCCTGGTGAAATTTGAGATCTGTATTTGAGATCGCACTGATTCCTTTCTGACAGAATCATACTCACGCTGAAATTTAAGATTTCATAATGCTCCAAATTATTATCCCCCAGGTGATTTGTACATGAATCAAATCAGAATTAAACTGAATCAAGGTGAACTTAAAGATCTCATCATGTGTTAAGTCATTTCATAAAGAGTCATATCCAAATAGAATCTTGGTGAAATTTGACATTTCATGATGCATTGAATCATTTCCAGTGAATCTGAAGATTGAGATGGAAGATTTTAAAATGCTTTGTTTCCTAGAAAATCATACTCATAATTGAATCTAATCCCTAAATCATTTAAACAATTTATTAATAATAAAAATCGACTAACTGAGGTTTAACTGAGGAAACCTACAGAATCATAGTTGCACTGAACTGTAGGGAAAATTGAGATTTCACATTTCCAAATAAATCATGTTGAGATTTCATAATTCACTGAAACTGCTTTCTAGAGAACCATAATCATAACTGAATCCAGTCACAAATCCGATGGACTGAATCATTTGATCAATTCAATAATAACTGTAATTGGATCTTAGCTGAGGAAACTTTATGATCCACTGAATCGTTTTCTAAAGGATTGTAGCTGAACTGAACTGTGGTGCAATTTGAGATTTCAGGAGGCACTGTATCATTTCCAAAAGAATCATTTTGGGATTTCATGATTCTTTGAATCGATTCATGGAGAATCATAATTGTAATTAAATCCAATCCCAATCCAGTGGACTGAATCATTGGCTCAATTCATTTGTAACTGTGATTGGGGACTTCACTTGAGACTTCATGATCCACTGAATCATTTTCTAAAGTTGAATTGTTGATACTTTGAGATTCAGATGATCCACTGAGTCATTTCCTAAAGGATTGTAGCTTAACTGAACTGTGGTGCAATTTGAGACTTCAGGAGGCACTGTCTCATTTGCAAAGGAATCATTTTGAGATTTCATGATTCCTTGAATCGATTCCTATTCCAATCCCAACCCGATGGACTGAATCATTGGATCAATTCATTAATTCCTGTAATCGGGGACTTTATCTGAGACTTCATGATCCACTGAATCATTCCCTAAAGGACTGTAGTTGAACTGAACTGTGGTGAAATTTGAGGTTTCACAATCCACTGAGAAATTTCTTAAAGAATCAAAATCAAATTGAATTGTGGTCAAATTTGAGATTGTGATGCGTTGAATCATTTCCAAATGAATCATGTTGAGAATCAAAATCAGAATCATAATTGAATTCAATTCCAATCCAATGGACTGAATCATTGGATCAATTCATTAATAACTGTAACTGGGACTTCCTGATGCACTGAATCATTTCCTAAAGTTGAATTGTTGATACTTTGAGATTCACTGACTCACTGTGTTGTCAGAGCCATCAGCCCTGGTCAGTAGTGTTCCTGTCAAAGCGAATGTCTTTGTATTGTGTGTGTGTGTGTGTGTGTGTGTTGTATATGCAGGTGAAGTATGACTTCCTGTATGAACACCATCACGTGTGCTGTCAGGAGCTGTGGGGTTCTGTGCTTCACCGTAAGATCTACACCACCTTCATCATGGTGGCTCTGTTCCTGCTGCCACTGGCCGCCATGCTCTTCCTGTACACGCGCATCAGCATAGAGCTGTGGATCCGCAAGCGGGTCGGGGACGTCTCCGTCCTCAGCACCATGAACCACAGAGAGATCAGCAAGATATCCAGGTACACAGAAGAACACTGAGCTCTAATCTGACCGGCTGCCCTAGTATATCAGAAACTGTAACAGCTTATAACTTTAGTGTGAGTGGGCGGAGCTAAACTGCAGTGGGCGGTATAAGCATATACACTCATCATCCAAAGAATAGCTGTACCCAGAAGGAGTCAACCCACAGGAATGAAACTTGGTGGGTGGGTTTGACATTTTGAGACATGCTAATGATTCAAGTTTCACACTCGACTGTAAATGTGACGTGAGCAAGGACGGGTCTTATCTCTGTACCTGACTGACCCAACAGCCACGATTACAGACATCCAGCGAGCAGTGGTGTCCTCCATGAGTCGTCCTGTTAGTGAAGCACCATTGGCAGACGGCTGCACCACGCAGGACTACATG
>JAVGWN010000653.1:0-13843 GCA_034552555.1 Semaprochilodus insignis
GCTTTAATCTGTTCGGATTCTCTTCTTCAAAAGCTCCTCCAGACTTTTTCTGAGACATCGTTCCACCCGTGTTTCTCAGCTTCACAGCTTTAGCTCCCTTCAACGGTGAACCGCCAGCGCACGTTGTCACGTGGATTTAATTTTTTAGCAAGCATGCATCATAGTCCAGTTAGAACTTAAATATATGTTTATTATTCCTCTTTTAATAATTATTAAACTGCCTTTTTAAATTCTTAAAGTTCTTGTGCATTTTGTAAGCTTTTGTCTGTTTTATGACAAAAAAATAAGTAAATAAATAAATAAAAGCTCGTCACTGTTGTCAGTGGATTTGAAGGTTCTCAGTTGACTCAAAGGGTCTCCCACTGACGATTCGAGTCGTGGACTTCTAGAGGGCAGCCCTAGTAATTACTACAATAATGTAATGTGTCGGAGCCAGTACTGATATTTAAACGTGTTTACAAAAGTTTTACAAAACATTTACAGTACAAGTAAATTATACTGTATGAATTACTGTAACAATAACATATAAATAATAGCATCAGATTTACTGAAAAAACAGCTAGAACTTCACGGTAACTGAACTTTTTTTCAGTTTTCTATTGTTTAAATAAAAAGAGCTAGCTGAACTGTCTTTATACCTAACTAGCAGTAAATTCAGTTAACATCATCCTATTAGCCTACATATGTCTACATGCTATGTAATAGCCTGTCACCTTAAGAAGCACAACCTAATCATAGAATAATGTGTGGTATATGATTGGACTATTTTGATGTGTCTGATTTCCACAGCCAGAGCCAATTTAATGCACTGGCCTACTTGGGCTGAAGCCCCAGGCAATTCAACGCCTGTGTTTGGCCTTTTTTTTTTTTTTTTTAAACAAAGTTTACTTACGTTACTTCATTAACCGGGCCTAACGAGATTGATCACAGGCTAATCTAATCAAATGGAGAAAATTATTTCCATAAGCCAAATTTGATTATGGCCTTATATACAGTAAAATCTGATTGGAGTTCGGTCAGTGCTCCGGATTATGGCTGTATATCATACTCCTTTCTCCAAGCCCTAACTTCTTTTGTCAGCCCATTAATCACTCTACACCAACTGTTGCTATCCCTGAAGTCTGCAGTGCACAGTGTTTGAATTTGAAGCTCCAGTTGTGGTTTATAAAGAGGGTGTTTTACAGTGAGATTCTGTCCTGTAGAGTCTGTTTTTTCTACCCATCCAAACACAAAAAGTCTTTATCATCAGTTTTGTGTGTATTTGGTATGTACAGTGCTTTTGTACTACATACGCTGAAACAGGCTGTGTGAAATAGTCAACTGATGAACTGCTAATGTAACTTCGGCAACACTTTACATTAAGTACTGACTCACTAACATGAAGTAATTCATTAGTTATCATCACACACTGAGTAATACATTAACAATGTACAACTAATGTTAAGTAAACATGTAACAACTACATTAGTTAATTGATGTTAATCTATTATTTCATGTTAACTAATTCATTACTGCATGTTAATTAGTCAATATTTAATGTACAGTGTTACTGTTACTTCAGTAGCTACGTGAACGGATTACAAACATTTTATGCCCACCAGGGCCGTATGTATTTGTCTTCAGTGATTAGATTTAGATCCCAGCGTCTAATGTGTTTATGGTGAGCGGGCACTGCTTCATAGTGAATGTGCTGCAGGGTTGGTTTTGCAAGCATTGGTTTTGATAAATTTCATGTTTAGTATCAAAATCACGTTTGGTACCAGCTAACAAACTTTCCCCAAACTCACTGTTCTCAGGCTAAAAGGCATGAGTGAGGCTAAAACTGGCTTCTATTTGCCAGCTACTCATTCAAACACAATAATGCTAACCTCAGCTAGCTTTGGTATTCAGTCTCTATGTGATGTATATGTTGTACCTAGCTTATGGTGGTATACATTCACTTTAGCATTTTTAGTTTACAGCTACAGCTTACACAGTGACTTCTGGAGCTTTTAGCGCTGGACTAGTGTTAAGTCATTTGCCAGCGAGCGAAATCTCATGAGCCCTATTTTGGATCATTGGTCAAATTCTACATTCTATGCTGGCCCCTACTGGGGGGGACCCAAATACACAAAAGGAGGACCCAAATACACTAAAGGATCAACATCCCCAGGAATATATACACATCCCAGACATCACCTGTTCCCTCACTCTGAACACAGAAAATATAGACTACCTGTTGTGGGCTCCAGTGTTACCGCTGTGAGCGTGTCACAGTAGTCTGTGAGAGAAGTAACAGTAAGATGTTAAAACACAGTCACATTAATATCAGTCAGCTGTGAATGTCAGTTCTACTTTCAGTTCTACACCATCACACTGCTTACAACTACATCTCCTCACCGTAGTAATCAGGACAGCAGTTTCCATAGTACTGACAGGAGCTGTCGCAGGAACAGCTGCCAAGGTCATAACCGCAGTACCACATGCAGGAAGGAGAATCTAATACAGAGAGAATAAGCCAGATTTAATAACATCATAATATATAGATAAACTATATTCATATATACACTGACAAACAATCAGATTCCTTTATAGACTAGAAAGTAAATTTCCTGAATCAAATGCAGAGTGATTGTGCAACTTAAGCTTCTTGCTAGACAGTTTCTAAAGTGTTGCTATGTGGTTGCAGGTATCCAAGGTGGTTCCTATGGTGTGGCTAGGCAGTGTCCTTGATATGCAACAATGTGAAACACTGACCATGAAATCTAAAAATAAATTTGTGTTTTTCCAGCCCACTTTTCTTACTAAACCATGCGACACGTCGAGAGAAAAACTCATCAAAGCTGATTTGTGCACAGTTATTGCAGGTCTTGGGTTCATTTTGTTTGAAAACATAGTATGATTTTGTTAATTAAATGTCTTTATTAAATGTGCTATTAAGTCAGTTATTTTGTTCACTGCTTTTATGATATAAAGGGCCATCACCAGTCCTCTAAGGACCCCTGGCTCCCCCTCAGTACAGGCTCATAGACCACCAGAAGGTGCTACAACCTTGCACTATACCAAACATTGGCCGTTAACATGCTAATGCTGGTACACTGTGAACAAATGAAAAGTAAGCTGTTGAAGAACTGTCACAAAAAGTCATAATAATCTGCTAAATGGTAATATATTACTGTGGTCGAGAAGTGGCAAACAAATTAACATTTCAGAAAACAAAACTACAAAAGCAAAAACAATTTTACAAGACATGAAACACTTTAACCAGTACCAAAACACTTTTACGGACTGCGAGTTCTGACAGAAAGGTGAGGTCTAACACACAGGAAGTGCTTGTTGCAGACGATTGTCAATCAAACTGTTTCACGGTGGTAGAGTGGGTGGAAGAAAAAAACGAACAGGCGACGTCTAAACCACTTAGAGTTGGAAATGTTAATGAAAGTAAGTGGGCTGTAACGCTAGCTATAGTAGATATCCAGCTAGCTAGCTTAAAATGGCAGAGAGCTTTTGCAAAACAGTCCACTTTTTTCACTTTTGTTTTCTTGAATGTATTTTTTTTGTTTGTAAATTTGCTTTTATTTTTATAATTTTGTTTTCTGAAATGTTAATTTGTTTTGCACTTCTCACCCACCATAATATATAGTTGTTGAATATGTGACATGTATTAGTATCTTGTTACTCAAAAAAAAAAAAAAAGTGTTTTTCCAAAATATGATTTTACAGGAGAAGGCAAAAACATTTTTACTTAACTCAAAATATAAGTTCATGTAAAAAGGGTTTTATTCCAAGCAACTTTGGAGCATTTCATTTCGTCCAATCATCTTGACATTTTCACAAGATATCTAAATCTGTCTATATCAAGGGTTCTGTTGATATAGAAAATGAAAACCACAATGGAGATACATGTTTCCCTCTGGAGAGTAACAATATATGAATATCCAACTGATATTTATCACGTATGGACATATATGTGACATACATTCCAACCTATTTGAAACTGGTCAAAAAACATATTTCAGTCATAAATCAACATGTACATGTAAATACGTAATCAACACATGGGGATGGATTGTATAGATCATGGTATAGATCATATATGCTAGCTTTTAGTTTTATACATCATATTTCTTTCCTCCAGATACTTCTTAATAAAGTGAAAATTAAAACGATAGCTACACAGCTAACTCAGAAAACATGCCATATGCAAATCATGCAAAACTATATAATAAAATCAGCAAAATAAAACAACTTAAATTATTAAAAGAATATATAAAAGTAAACAGATAACAAATGAACTTTACTAAACTGTACCTTAACCATATATCAGACACGTATAGACATATATGTTCATCCACATATCAGACATCCTTGTTAAGGTAGATACATTATTCATTATATTGGATGCCGGACATTCATCTACACAACATTATATGTACATATATTTGGAGATATATGCCTGACTCTGTATGATATATGTGCATATATGATCATATATATCAGATTTGGACATTGCACATCTTTTAATCCATCTGTTGATCTCTATTGTGATGTTGTATTGTGAAATGTAGATACATGATTTACATTATCAGCATCATGTTTTATATTTACCTGTTGTCCAGGGCCAGATTTCTGAAATGATAAACACGGTATATGTTGTCAGTGCAGCTCATTTATAATCCTGTGAATCAATAATGTTGACCAATAACAATGCAATAATCCACAATTCAAAGTATAGATCTAGAGGCCTTTCTCTAATAGTCATAATAACCTGCTAAATTGTAACATATAGATTTCAAATATATGACACATTAGCATTTATGGATATCCAGCTGAGATATACTATCACATATAAGTGACATATATGCCAACCTAGTTTAAACTGGCAGGTTTTTTTTAAATATACTGTATATTTCAGCCATATATGAACATTTGTTTACCTGTTGTCCATGACCAGCTGGTTGCTGAAATGATAAACAGAGAGATGGGATGGGTTGTCAGTGCAGCTCCCTCGGTTGTTGTTAATCACTCATGTTAACCAATAACAACACAATCATCCACACACGTGTAGAGCGTCCTTACCTCCAGGGATGACTCCCACCAGAACAGACAGAAGTAGAATCATCATTCCGAGCTTCATCTTGTACACCTGCTGAAGCCTCTATCTCCCATCGAGTGGTACCACAGCTTATATACCCAAAATGAGACCCATAAGAACTTCCTTATGACGTCCTCATATCCTGGAGTATACAATAAAGAGCTACAGCACTATCATCAGTGTGGGAAAGAAACAGATGACCAAGCTTTATGGAGAAATCCTGTTGTATTAATTTGACTGATCCTACAGTTTACTGGAACTTATGCTTACTTACGCTCACTGGTCACTTCATGAGGTACCACTACACACCACTCAAAATCACCTTATGTGTCATAGTATAATGTATGTAGATTTAAACATTACAGTACAGCACAATGCTAACAGGTATTCTTAGATGTTTTCTGGTAGGCATTGTGGCCATATGAAGAAGTTACTTAGTTATTCAGAATTGTGTGCAGCACAATGCAAAAAAATGAATATGTTGATGAAATGTAATGTAATACACATTGTGAAATGAAATGTAATGTAATAAATCAAATTAGAATCAATCAATACATACAAAGATAAATGAATCAGACCACATCAGGAGTTAAATTATCTGAAAATAAGAAAATTATCTTAAAAATAGTGCTGTAATTGATCTTAGCCTCTGTAGTTTAAGGCATTGTGGCTAAATTTAAGTAAGACATATTTGATCTGATGTCATAAGAATTGTTGAAAATGAGCATAAACCTCTGACTATGTAACTTATTTTTTTTAGTTTAGTTTTGGTGCTTGTTATGAGAATGTCTGTCTCTCAATGTCAATGCTAGAGAAACATTGCATTTAAAATGTTAAAAATATGTTTAATAAAGCCACTCATATGATTTTATACTGCCTTATGAACTCCACAAAGATACAGAGATGCAAACAATGAAATCTTAGAAAAACATTTTTGACATTAACATCAAGTCTATCTTTACTTACAGATTAACACATTACACTAGATATGTTAGTGTGAGATCAATTAGCTTGCTTGAATAGTTAACAACTTATTTTAAGAATGCAAAACTAAATTTCTGTCTGATTTAACTGTTTAAAATCAGTAAAGAACTTTCTGGGTTTATAGCGGAGGGCAGTGGTGCACAGTAACTCAGTAAATGTAATTGGTTACTGTACTTAAGTAGTGTGTTTGGTGTATCTTTACTGAAGTATTTCCATTCTGGGTGACTAGGTTTTGGGTACAACGCACAATTTTGGCTTGTTGGACAGAACTTGGTTCTAGCTAATGGAAACTGTTCTCCTTCAGTGTTCAGTGCTTATGATGATTTGAACAGACATCAGTGTCAGATTAATTAATGACCTTCTATTAAAGACTGGTGGACTGAGAGACACTAGAGTCTCTTCAGCTACACTGAGCTGATTAAGCTGATTTCTTGTTCCAGAAATGATAATAGAACATTAGAACCATAATAAATCATGCTACTGTTACTCTCCATACTTAAGTACATTTGAAGGTATTTGTGTACTTTGCTGGCAGTGCACTTTAAAAGCTAGATGATTATATGATCTTAATCACACTCATCTATTCAAGTCGTTTAAAGTAAGATCTCTTGTTCATTTTAACGACTGTTAAGATTTGTTTTTTCAGCAGTGCATAAAAGTTCAGCAAGTTTTCTTGGACATCAGCAATAAAGTCATTACACAGGCACACATGAGTTGTTGAATGTTCTATGTTGCTAATCTTCAGTACACAGTTATATAATTCATGGTGTATTAGACCATAAAAAACACATGCAAATTACTGCACACATTCCCACACTCACTACAGCACAGGCTGGATAGTTAGATAGATAGAGTCTACAGGTACTGGGTTTTACTTTTAAAGCTGTTTAAAAATGGAAATCAGTGAGTCATAAAGAGCTTAGAGACATTTAAAGTTTTTTAGGCACAACTTTATGGGCTGAAATGTAAATAAAGTCATTCAAAGTGGTTTACCATGAAATGCTGCATTGAAGAGAAACTTACCAACTTCTTTAGAGTGGTGGTGATGGGAACCAGGAGTCATAATAAATATAGACACTTTTTCTATCCAAAATCGCCAGTGAGTTTTTAAAAAAGAATTTGGCTTTGGGGACTGTTTTGTCTTATGATACCTTATACTGCCTTATAAATTCCATACAGATGAAGAGATGCAAACAGATATGTGTGAGTGAAAACTTTAACCTCCTGGCTCCACATTGGGCAGCTCTGCTTTGAGCTCTGCTTTTTTTTTTATGTTTGCCTTTCAAACCAATAATTAATCTAAAGCTTAGGGCAGTAAAGTACATGTAAAATGTCAGAAATGGACCATTAAAAGGCACATTAAAGGTGAAATGTCTGTAATCCAACTGTGAAAAACATTAAAAACCTTAAACGAATGACAGCTTCTGCATTAGCATTCAATAACTGCCACATATTCAGTTTACTGTATTGGAGATATTGGTACTTCAATATAGGCTCTATAATAACGTTTTATTTTGGCCCACAAATGTGTGGCCCCAATCCCAAAATCCCCAGCTTTTCATCAAAGACAGAAACAAAATACATATTTTTCAAGCTTTTATAACTTATTTTAAGAACGTTTCGAAATACTTTTCATGACACAGTTACAGCTGCATACACAATAACCATCAGTCAAATGATGTTCTGTTGATTTTTCATATTTTAACGTGTGCTAACTGTAATGTAGGGGTTAAACCAGCAACCTCCCTCTTTACTGATATGGCCCCGGTGTGTTAACTGTAATGTAGGGGTTAAACCAGCGACACCCCTCTCTACTGATACGGCCCTGTTGTGCTAGCTGTGCTGTAGGGGTTAAAGCAGCAATCCCCCCCTCTCTACTGACACGGCCCTGGTGTGCTAGCTGTGCTGTAGGGGTTAAACCAGCGACCCCCCCTCTATACTGATACGGCCCCAGTGTGCTAACTGTAATGTAGGGGTTAAACCAGCGACCCCCGTCTTTACTGATACAGCCCGGTGTGCTAACTGTAATGTAGGGGTTAAACCAGCAACCCCCGTCTTTACTGATACAGCCCGGTGTGCTAACTGTAATGTAGGGTTAAACCAGCGAACCCCATCTCTACTGATACTGCCTAGTGTGCTAACTGTATCCAAGACTTTTAAAGTGGATTCAGTGAATACCAAGTTAGCTGTTATTTCCATTCTACCTTAAATGATGTATCAGTCAGGCTCAGACAATTGTCCTGGCGCTGCGTGTCCGCATGACTTTTTAAGGTGTAACGGAAATTTGAATAAGAAACTTACATTTAGACTCGAGAGATCAGTGAGTCAAATTCAGGTCTCCTCTGAAACTGTATATGTAGGGTGAGGACTGTACTGCTGTTAGGAATGCAGGCTGATGTAATGATCCCCATTGCCGGGCATTAGCTGTGTCTGTCTGTGTGTGTGTAGTTTGGGTTGGGCTGGTCTGCCTTATGTAGCTCCAGGTCTGAAAATGTCCCACTCTGTCCCTGTTCTTACATAAAGGAATCATCTGATCTGGTGTTCAGTACCGACTGCTAAAATGAAAATCAACATCTCTTTTCTTAGTAGAGATTCCGGCAATGTCCATTTCAAATTCTGGATGTTGCATGAAGTTCCAGTATAAATAAATGTGTATCTTTAACACTTATTGAGCATATATAATGGTTAAAAAATGAATTAGAAATTTTTAAAGAAATACTTTATTTTTTTTTATTACTTTTTTACTTTAAGTACATTTTTGAGTGTGTACTTTTATACTTCTACTTGAGTAAAAAATCTAAGTGACACGACTTTTACTTAAGTACTCTTTGCTTATATTACTTGTTTTTTTACTTAAGTAAGGGACTTGTGTTCTTTTGCCACCTCTGCATCTAAACCACATATCCCGGAGGTTAGGCTTAACACATTTGAAAAAAATTTAAATATTACATTCGCACTGCCAGCCACAACTACTACTGAGAATGTGCAGGAGGCGTGGCCATGTGGAGAGTGGGCGGAGCACCATGGATAGTGCCAGTGCCATGGTGAGAGAGACTTTAAATCATGTAAACAGTTGGGACTGTTGTGTAAAAAATAAAATACAATACAGCAAGCATTTATGTAAATATTTTTATATATTAAATGTTTTTAAATACATCATCTCATGCTGTCATCAGAACCTAAACTACAAAAATAGTCCAGAAACCACATTTTATGTTTTATGCATTGTCTTCTATTCACTGTAGAACTACAAAGAGCTCCTATCCATCCATGAAATGGACAATGAGTGTAGATACAACTAGGCATACCAAATGAAGTGGTGTGTGTGTGTGTGTGTGTGTGTGTAGACTGTCATGGTTTGTCTTGGTGGAGATGACCAACGAATCCGTGTGTGGAGACTCCGTGGTCAGCGCCAAGATGAACAGTTTGTTGTCACGCATCACATGTCCAGAAGGCCGGGTGTCACTCCACCTCCACCCCTAGCACAATGTTCTATGAAGCATATTTTTATATAATATATGATATATTTTTAATGCCTCCTAAATCGTGAAGAAACTGAAGATCTGTGCTCCAGGGCGCACACAAAGCGTTTCTGTGAGCAGAGTTTGTAGCTGGTGAGCAGCACTGGTGAAGTTTCAAGCTGGTGAAACTCAGACTCTCTCCTGCTTTACACCCATCCGTCAGAATGTCTCTCGAGCTGATAACAATGAAGGAACACAGAATCGAATGGTCAGCTCCCATTATTTAGACTCCTAGAGTCACTGACCAAGGCTGTATTCGAAATGATGGTATACTACATACTACTCATGTACTAAATCTACCTAACAGTAGTATGTAATGTGCAGTATGAGACCAAAGTGTAAACCTGTAGTGCACTGAAGATACCCGGATGGTGTTCTACTACTGTCAGAGTTTCTAGTATACTGGGGGAGCTATCTTCATGGTGTACTGCATCCCATCATGCACCTCAGCCTCACCAGCTCTCAGCCTGCTTCAGCCAGAGAAAATGGCAGCTGGTAACACTGGGGAGCAAAACACAGCCAACTCCGAGTATAACTGTGGGTGTAGTGATTGTAGTGGGGAATGTTTTCATCAGAATGAGCCTCAGAAAGTTTAAATATACAGGTCTGAAGATTAATAAAAGATGAACTCGCTTTAGAGGTTCAGTTTTAGAGTGAAATAGCCGAGGGGAGCTAACAGCTAGGCTAAACGTATTTCAGGTGAACTGAGCAGCGTTAGCAGCAGCTAGCTCTAAACAGTGGATACAGTAATAACAGCTCTGAGGTAAATGTGAGGTAACTGGTCATGTGACAGTATTAGTATACTACACTGTAGGTCCGAACTTGTTACTGTACTGTATATTACACACAGGGGGCGTATATATTATACAGTACATACTACTGTAGTATGCAGTGTGCAGTATAGTAGTGTGCCATTTCAAATACAGCCCAAGAGTCCACCCCACTGATATATCCCATCTTGTGTAGTGTACCCACAGCGCCATCTACTGTTCAGGGGTGATGTATTTGTATGTGGGCAGTGTGTATTTGTGAGAAACTCTGGACACTAGTTTGTGCCTGTGACAAGCGAGTCAAAGTCACATGATTCACAAATGTCATTTCTAGAACAGGTTGTACATGTGAATCATGACACAGGAGTATTAAAAACTGTGCTTTATTTTATTGCCATATTTTGTATTTTTGAAACGTGTTTGTGCAATGTACTAGAAACAACTCTGTATCTGGAAGTCACATACGTACAGGGCTGGTTAAATGATAGGTATATAAGGAGGCAGGGTTGGTTCATTGGTATGGTTCTGGGGAGACAATGCTGGTTAAGGGGGGTATAAAGATGGGGAGACAGGACTGGTTCATTGGTAGGGGTATGAAGATGGGGAGGCAGGGCCACTGAGCTGAAGCTACATTTGTAGGTCTTAGCACCAGGCAGGAACAGCTGATTTAGTATGAGTAGTTTGCTAAAGGTTTGCCTATATTGATATATTGTTGGTTAAAGGGGGAAAAACGTAAACACTCAGAATGTTCTGTATATATATTATATATATTTTCTATAGATATTAAGTAGCTAATGTTGGGACTGCAAAACTATGTGGACTACACTCACTACACTCAAACAAAAGAAATGTTAGAAATAAAATATTATCTCCCCATATGGTGCCCCTGAATGTAATGCTTCATCACAATATAGACTAAATGAAAAGCAAGAAACACCAGTTTGCCTTTTGGGAATGCTTTAATAGAAGTGAGTAAATAAAGTAAGTAAATGCTCCACTTGTAGAGTGAAAAGTGAAGGAAAGTCAGTTCATTCTTCAGAGGTTTCTCCTGAGTGGAATGAAGTGAGCTCATTCCTCTTTCTCAACCTGGGCAGCAGACTTTGCACCTGAAGATAATATGAACAAAAAATATGGACATCAGATCTTGTTTCAGGACATTAAATTCCAGACAAGATAACATAAATAATAAAAATCATATTCTGTTTGTACAGTTACACGTAAGTTTTATGTCTAAACACTAAAAAGTTCATTGGTTTCTCTTACCATGCAATGTGTATTTATAAATGCACTGACATCCTTCTTGTTAGTGGATTCAGGTAATTTAAAGCAGGTTAGATTTTGTTCCATTCTAACATAGCGCTGAACCTAGGAGGCTAACGTTGCTAAGAAACACTGGACATCAATAGTCACCCAAATCTTTTCCTTAAATGCATCCCCTAAATTTTTGAGAACCCATTCAAACTGCAGCCCAGTCTTCATTAAGAGTGTACAAACTTGTTCATGTGGTTTAGGACACAGTATGACGTGCTATAAATGAAACTTAACTGAGAGAAAACCACTTTAGACATTACATTTCAATTAGGGGAGTCGGATTCCGCATGGGAGGCAAAACTGGCACGACACCATTGTCTAAAATTGAGGCCCACACCATTTGACTTCACCATGAAGAGTTGTTCATTTAAACCATGGTACATATTTGGGTGACTATAGTGTAGCAATGTTAGACTTGTAGCCCCAGTGCTGAACTAATGAGGGAACCAGTGGGCTGTGAAGCAGTGGAACTATGTGCCCTTTAGTGGTGGAGCACCATCCAATATCTTTGGGGCGAGCTGAAGTTCCATTTATGACCCAGAACTGATCATCCAAAATTAAAACCCAACCTCACTAACGCTTTTGTGGCTGAATGTAATCAAATCCTCACAGCAATGTTCCAGCATCTACCGTGATTTCAGAAGAAATGCCAGATACAAGAGGAAACATAAAAACTGCCATCTGACCTTTAAGGGTGATTGGCCCCAGTGTGACTGTCTCAGTGTGGTGGGATGAGTCAAGGGATCTCTTCTTGCGTGTACGGGGACAGCCTTGGCTACAGCGGGAATTGCGGTCATTATCTGCGCAGACGATCACATTACACTGCAAGTAGACCAAGGAATGAGTCCGCAAGAACTTGAAGGCTCTGAAACTGAACTGAGCGTAGTACTGCCAGCCATTGGTGTATAGTTCGACCGTGCTCTCGACCGCACAGCTAAGACAAAAGAGGAAAGAAGAGGAAAGAACATGTTGACTTTAAGGCCTACAACAATGAGATGATTGAAGATGTCGGCCATGCTGGATCCACGGAAGTCTGTCTTCTGATTCTGAGATATACCTGATAAGATGGCCAGTGTACATTCAAGGTAGGCGTCCCTCATTAACCAGCACACAATGCAGTTTACCATGATGGTTTTACCCCCCGTGGCCCAGGAGGGTAAGTGGCTTAGATGCTGAATAAGCATTTTAGAGCCAAATTTAGTGGCTCCTAATCCTGATGCTGGAGGACCCCTACTTTTTACTTTCACTGCTACAACAACACAGGAAGGGTTTGATAACAAGATAATTAGGTGGATTAGATGGATAGGTGGGAAAACCCTCACATAGCTGGGGCACTGAAGGACCAGGACTGAATCTACATGATTCCGAAAGTCTCTTTAAAGCAAACATTTATGAACATCCAGTGAATTATTTGAAAGTCAGATCTAAACATGATTATATTGTATAATTAAAATAATCATGATCAATTAATCTACAGTATCTCACAAAAGTGAGTACACCCCTCACATTTTCATAAATATTTTATTATATCTTTTCATGGGACAACGCTGAAGATATGACACTTTGATGCAATGTGAAGTAGTCAGTGTACAGCTTGTATAACAGTGTAAATTTGCTGTGCCCTCAAAATAACTCAACACATAAATCCACCAGCTTCGTGATGTCATCATGGAGGAGTGGAAGAGGATTCCAGTGGCAACCTGTGAAGCTCTAGTGAACTCCATGCCCAAGAGTGTTAAGGCAGTTCTGGAAAATAATGGTGGCCACACAAAATAGTGACACTTTGAGCACAATTTGGCCATTTTCACTTAGGGGTGTACTCACTTTCGTTGCCAGCGGTTTAGACATTATTGGCTGTGTGTTGAGTTATTTTGAGGGCACAGCAAATTTACACTGTTATACAAGCTGTACACTGACTACTTTACATTGCATCAAAGTGTCATATCTTCAGTTTGTCCCATGAAAAGATATAATAAAATAATATGTCAGCAAATTTACACAGTTATACAAGCTGTACACTGACTACTTTACATTGCATCAAAGTGTCATATCTTCAGTGTTGTCCCATGAAAAGATATAATAAAATATTTACAAAAATTTGAGTGGTGTATTGCAGATACACACAGCTCTGCCACGGACTCGCTTACCCGTTTTGGATCAAGGTGTAGGAGCGAGCCTGGAAG
>JAVGWN010000654.1:0-11217 GCA_034552555.1 Semaprochilodus insignis
GAACCAATAGTCGAATCGTCGGTCAGGACGGGCGAATCCGATTCCACTGACAAAATTCTGAGTCGGGTCTGAAGTCTCCCAGTCCTGTAGGGCTGTTATAGTAGACGTGAGATTCCGATTCAGAGCTCTAGATATCCAGAAATCAGCTCCCTCAGCTCCCTCCCAGCTCCTGTCTTCAGCAACTACTACCAGTGACAGGCCAGAATTGGGAAACCTCAGTTTGGCTGGCTGTGGCCGTTCTTGTGTAACCTTCCTGGTCCCATCTCCGTTGCATGCCTTCTTTGGTGAACTTTGTTTCAGTTTCAGTGACGTCTTTCTTCGCCTCTCTGTAATTTCGTCTTTGATGCTGCGAGCAGCTTAACTGCCGCTTTACCTTCCAGGCCACAGTGTCTAGCAAGACCTGCAGAGCCCTATTGCCCTCGAAGTCAGCCATGTTGTGGTTTTAGCTTCGTCTGTGAAGGTTTGTTGGACCATACGAAGGTCCTTTTAAGGGATGTTTTAAAGGAATCGTGTGGTGAAACAGTTCTCCCTTAACGTTCAGTGTAGTCAGCCAAGTGTATTTGGTGTTGGCTTCTTTATTTCGCCCACTGGAGCGATGAGGTTAATGTAGCTTAAGCACTGGAGGGACACGACAACGTTTAAAGTCCTAGCGGATTATGAAAGGCTCGGCGTCTCTAAGTTAGATGAGGCCAGTCATTCTCTGAATGGAGAGTTTTTGAGCCATTTCTTGCCATTTGTGTTTGTACACGGAGGGATTTGACTTCTGCATTTAACCCACATACACACACACTAGTGAACACTTGCCCGGTGTGGTGGGCAGTCGGCATCTGGGGAGCAGTTGGGGGTTAGGTGCCTTGCTCAAGGGCACTTCAGCCGTTACAGTCGGTTCAGGGAATCGAACCAGCNCTCCAGCCCACGACTTCTTCTTTTTGGGCGACTGCTGGCCTTACACCGACTTGAAATCAAGCAATTTGACGGTCACAGACTAATGCCCGACGTCTCGATCTTTTGGTGTAAGGTGGTCAGGATAGCTGTCTTAACTTCACAACTCAATTTCACGTTCTGATAAAACCAGCCGTGTTCTATATTATCACTGGTCTTGGCTTGTGCAAACAGTGACACGGACATTGTGAATTACTAATAGGTGAGCTCTCTCCAGCACCAAACAGGAAGCAGCAAAGCGGCTACCACAACATCTCTTGCGGGTAGCTGAGCCACGGAGGAGTCTTGGACGTTGAGCCAATTTCTTTTGCAGGATGGACAGACCTTGCTGTCCCCTTTCATTTAACCAGGGTCGTGTCCACATTCTTCTGCAGCACGTTTTTGGGACGATCAACTGCACAAACAAGGGCAGCTGTGGCTCAAAGCTGTTTCTGTTTCTGCTCCGTTGTTTAACAGTTGCACTTCTTGCAAACGGTCGCCAGGAGCATGATGGGAAATGATCTCAGAGAGAATCTAGCTGCAGCCGTGCAAACAGTGACCCTGCCAGATTCTCAGTCTTTGGGAAATCATACCCTGTGAGTAATGACAGGTTGTCTTTAGATGTGAGAGAGTGTCAGTTGGTAGAGCGGACGACTCTAGTGCTTGTACACCTCAATGGAACTGTTTGGGGCAGTCGTGGACTGGAGGTTAGGAAACCAGCCTTGTAATCTGAGGGTCACTGGTTCGATTCCCTGAACCGACAGGGCAGGAGTGAAGTGCCCTTGAGCAAGGCACCTAACCCTGACCTGTTCCCTGGGCGCCATGGATAGGGCAAGTATGCTCACTGCCCCCTAGTGTGTGTATACTACACACTAGTATGTGGGTGTGTCACTGTATGTCACTGTCTGCAAGCACAATTGGCAAATGGTTCTAAATTCTAATTTAGTCTTTTATAAGTATTTTCGGAGTCATTTCAGTTTATACCCCTTTGCTAGGCGATGCAAATGCACTATGCAGTAAAGAAATAAAGGAGAGATATTTAAGTGAGGTTTGTGGATGTAAAGATGTGATGGGTGTGGTCGTTTTTAAGCATTTTAGAAGTACTATGATTGTGCTCATGGTTAATGGTATTATTTTGAAAGCACCTCTTGCCAGGTGGCGGGTATTCTGTCTTGTTGGCGGCACTTGGTAAGTTGAATGAACCCACTTTACTAGCCTAGTCTATGTGCCAGGTAGCCGCACAGTGTGGTGGTGGTGGTGGTAATGGTGGTGCTGTGAAGGCCGGCACTTTCGACTAATGCTGATGTACATGTCCGGCAATTGGGGATCATTTGGGTAAATGACACAGGTCCTTTATTCCGGCCAGTCAAATTATACATGTTACATTAACCGAACCCCTTTTGTCAAACTAATCCCCCTCAAATAAGGGTGATCGGGTACAGGAGCCCATTCTGACGTTGCTGTCTCTGTACGTTCAGGATGTGGTTGAAAGTCTGAGGGAAGACCTTGAGGACAAGCGAGACATGGTGACCTCCCTTACAGGCATTATGGATAAGATTACCAAAGAGAACCAGCATCTCAGAGCCAAAGAGGCTGAACTACAGGTGACCCCCTTTACTGGTTTCATTAGTTGCAGGTATACAAAATTTGATACGGCATTGCGTTCAAAGAAGAAACGCTGCTGCAACAAAATTCACCATTTGTGTGTTTTTGGTATCGGTCTGAGTGTTTGATTAATGTCACTGTGCAGTTCCTTGGGAAACAGCAGGCCTGGGTGATACAATGATCGTCATTCTGATCCTCAGTTCAAAGACTTTGTGTCCACATCAGCTACTTCTGCACATTAGGGAGGAAGACTAGGAAGTCTAGCTGTTCACTGACAACACAACACAAACCAGCATGGCAGAGTAATTACCAAGATACTGTAAGTGTTACAGTAGGGATGCAACCGATCCAGCTTTCCCAGTTCCGATAACAGCACCGATACATAAACTTTGCATATCTACCGATATGGATCTGATACCATTTCTGAATGAATAAATCGTATACTTCACCATGTTGGAGCGACGTACGGCACCAGGACTGACATAGACACTACTTTACTAAGCTCCCTCACACAGCTGACTCTCCGGCTCGCTCCATGTTGGTGTTCCTGTTCGTAAGTCAAGCCTACTGTAAGGTCTCGGGTTCCTGCAGATCCACCTCCGGCCACTCGGGGGAGACAAAGGGCAACCAATGAGCAATCAAGCGGCGAACACCAACACCTGCAGCTCACGCTACGTAAGTGCCGGCCCTTGGTTGCTCCATCTAGAATTCACGTTGCCACGTGCACATGTCTCTCGTGACTAGCCGGATCAAAGTTTTTGAGCCATTTGATGCTGTTTGCTTCTCCCCCACCTGGGAGCCTTTGTTTGTTCCCCGTTTGTAACTCTGCTGGGGAACTGTTAGCTCACCTCATAGCCGCTGGGCTGTGATCACAGCGATCACCAGGTTTGAGCCTCGCTGAGGTGCATCGGTTACCCGTTACATCTACAGGCACCCCACAAACACGCTATTGACGGCATAGCACACATCGCTAACGAATTCGAGTGGGGATCGGCCCCATGGATTGGCCTAATTATCCGATACCCGATCCAGCTAACTTAATTAATATCGGAACCGATATCAGATCCTAATATCGGATCGGTGCATCCCTAGTTACAGTTATTGATAATCGTCAGTTTGTGAAGATACTGAATCAGTTTTTTGGCCGTGTCACCCAGGCCTAGCTCGTATTTGGAGAGATCACATGATATGAACTTGTTTAATTAGTTTTTTTGGCTTTCATGTCAAATTCAGGCTCAGAGAGAGGATTTGTTTGCACAGCTTCAACAGGCCAAGTCTGAGATGGAGTCTCGCCAGAAGCACCTTGCTTTGGAGAACCGGGCACTAAAGAACACCCTGGAGCGCGAGGAGGCATCTCTGTCTGCTCTCCAGGACGAGCTGAGGCACCTCCGCGCCCAGATCCGCGAGCTTGAGGAAAAAGGAGCTGGCTCGGACTCCATCCTGTCCGAGAACCAGCGCTTGAAAGACCACCTGATGGAGGAAAAGCAGAGGGTCCAAAGCTTCCTCAACCAAAAGGAGGCACTGATGGCAGAGGCACAGGTGCTGCGGAAGGAGCTAGACAAGGAGCGGAAGGTGACGGACAGGCTGAGGGAGGAGCTGGATGAGTTGACCCAGAAAGATTCCGGAACGGACCAGGATCCTGAAACAGAAGAACTCCAGACGCGACTTCAGGAGCTGGAGAAAAAGCTAAGCTTTGAGCAGCAGCGCTCGGACCTGTGGGAACGTCTGTACGTGGAAACGAAGGAAGAGAGAGCCAAAGGAGACCGGCAGATGAAGTCCAGGAAACCCAAAGACGGAATAATGGGGAAGGTGAAGGAGACGTTTGATGCAGTGAAGAATTCCACCAAGGAGTTTGTGCACCACCACAAGGAGCAGATCAAGAAGGCCAAGGAAGCCGTCAAGGAGAATCTTAGGAAGTTCTCGGATTCCGTCAAGTCTACGTTCAGGCACCTGAAGGACTCGGCATCAAACATGTTTGAGAGGAGCCGACGAATGCAGCAGAAGAGGTCCCACGAGAGGAAGGATGCCAAGATGGAACAGCAGGAATTCAAGTACCAGGAATTCACGGAGCAAAGGGACAAACATACGGAAGATACCCATTGGCAGCACCACAGGCCTCTGCATCAACACCCCCGCAAATCCACAGTGGACTCGTCCTTCCAGGCTGACCATAACACACGCAAATCAGGTGCCCAGAAGGAGCAAGTAACCATGGGACAGAGAGCTGTGCCCAAGGGGTGCACCGGTGTGTTTGACTGCGCCTACCAAGAGTCCATGAGCCTCTTCAACAAAGCCATGGACCCTATAAGGGCAGACGAGTTCAACCAGCTCCTCCACAGCTACCTGCAGCAAGAAGTGGGTCATTTCCGCCACTGGAGGGAGCTGGAGAGCTTTATCAATAATTTCTTCCACAACGGACTCTTTATTCACGACCAGATGCTGTTCACGGACTTCGTCAGCGGCGTCGAAGACTACCTGGAGGACATGGACGAGTACCAGGGTGGGGATGATGAAGTCTTTGAAGATCTGGACGATTACATATACAGGCACTTCTTCGGAGATACGTATTTAAAACGGTACGGCCCAAGGTAAGGAAGTCTCAGTTCGTTTTTCAGGTCAGTCAGTGTCTTTACATGTAGAAACATCTAATACCATCATCTAAAGCCCCTGGCACACTGGCCCAACATTTTACAAGACCCGTTAATGTTCCAGTGTTGGGAGTTGGTTGTATTTTGAATGCTCAGAAGCGGAAAGGCACCTGTACCCATGTGAATGGGAGGGGATATTCTAAAGACATCCCAACAAACGCAGGTACAGCGTACTAACTTGGTGCTTGCGCCGGTCTTGCGGGACAAGATGTGATTTCGTAACGACAAGCTGTCCGGGGAACGACTCGTTCAACTTTCGGTGCTGGCTTTCTGCAAAATCCGCTGCCCCTATGATATTGACGGAGGAGCCGTGCAGCCTGTAGACTCACTGGTTCACCTTGCTCCAGCTAAGAAAACAAATTGCCAGCCTGTCTCTCTTAATAGAACTGGGCTGTTACTAGGGATGCACCGATCCGATATTAGGATCAGATATCGGTTCCGATATGAATTTAGCTGGATCGGGTATCAGATAATTAGGCCGATCCATGGGGCCGATCCCCACTCTAATTAGTTAGTGATGTGTGCTATGCCGTCAATAGCGTGTTTGCGGGGTGCCTGTAGATGTAACGGGGAGCTGACGCACCTCAGCGAGGCTCGAACCGTCGCGGTCGCTGTGATCACAGACCGGCGCTACGAGGTGAGCTAACAGCTCCCCAGCAGAGTGAACTCTCAACGTGCAGAGGAAGAACTTACAAACAGGGAACAAACAAAGTCTGCCAGGAGGAAGAACTGGCGCGCTCAATGGAGCAAAACAAAAACGATTTCCTCAAACGAAAAGGAGCCTCTCAATGAAACTCTCCTCTCAATACTCGGTACTTGAGCGGTGCGAGTGCAACCTGCCTCGAGAGGCTTGAAACCTTTGATCCGGCTAGTCACAAGAGCCATGTGCACATGGCACCGTGAACTCAAGACTGAGCAACCAAGGGCCGGCACTCTCACGCTTAAGTAGCGTGAGCTGCAGGTGTTAGCGTTTGCCGCTTGATTGCTCATTGGTCGCCCTTTGTCTCCCCCAAGTGGCCGGAGATGGATCTGCAGGAACCTGAGACCTTACAGTAGACTACGAACAGGAGCAACAACATGGAGCGAGCCAGAGAGTCAGCTGTATGAGTGAGCTTAGTAAAGTAGTGTGTGTCAGTCCTGGTGCCGTACGTCGCTCCAACATGGTGAAATATACGGTTTATTCATTCAGAAATGGGATCGGATCCATATCGGGTATCCACAGGTATGCAAAGTTTATGTATCGGTGCTGGTATCGGAACTGGGAAAGCTGGATCGGTGCATCCCTAGCTCTTACTTCATTTATCAGTACACTTGGTGGTTTTGGAGAGGTAGTCCATTTACAGCTCAGTGTATTTTGGTGACTTGGTGCAGTAATACAGGATTCAGTAGTGAGATGGTCATAGGTGTGTGTACGTAGAGTATTTGGCAACCGCTTTAAACCCTGCTCACCACGTCACACTTTTAGACCCGGAACTACCTGTTCTACAAGGTTGTTTTCATACGCCGTGTTCCGTGTTCTTTGGAGACGTGACATACATCTGCACGCTTAACTGACAGCAGCGGTGAAGCAGCACTCAGTGGAATGCATTTTATGACGGTGGTCACGAACCCGGCTCCTGGAGATCTGCTCTTCTGCAGGTCTTAGTGCCAGCCTAAAATGTTTTATTACACTCATTGTCAAACAAACAGCTGCACCCAGAAGGAGGTGTGGGATTGCAGGTCTGTTGGGAAGGAAGATAAAGGTTACCAGGATCAATAACTGATGATCAATTTAGACTGATATGATCAGTATTTATTGAGCTACACATACAGAAGTCTGTCTCTCAGTATGGCGTCGGGCCGCCGTGTTTGCTAACCCAACCTGCCAGACGTCTCGGCATGGAGCTGTAGAGGTTCCTAATGGTGTCCTGTGATAATCCATCCCATGCAGCTTGAATATCCTCACACAGTTCCTGCAGATGGTGCGGTAGGGGTGGAGGTGGAGTGACACCAGGCCTTCTGGACGTGTGACGCGTGACAACAAACCGTTCATCTTGGTGCTGACCACGGTGCCTCCACACACGGATTCGTTGGTCGTCTCCACCAAGACAAAAGCGGGACTCGTCACTGAAGATGACCCGCTGCCATTCTGAGTCACTCCATGACAGTCTGGCACGACACCATTGCAGTCTTTGGTGACGGTGACGTGGTGTTAAGGACAGTCGTGGTAACGGTCTGTGTACATGTAGTCCTGCGTGGTGCAGCCGTCTGCCAATGGTGCTGCACTAACAGGACGACTCATGGAGGACACCACTGCTTGCTGGATGTCTGTAATCGTGGATGTTGGGTCAGTCAGGTACAGAGATAAGGACCGTCCTTGCTTATGTCACATGTACGGCTGACTGTAAAACCTGAATCATTAGCATGTCTCACAATGCCAAACCTACACACCAAGTTTCATTCCTGTCGGTTGATTCCTTCTGGGTGCAGCTACTTGTGGTCCTATGTTTTGACGATGAGTGTATTTTCACTGTTCGTGTTCATCAGCCTTCACAAGCTGCAGAATTGGTTTCGGAATTCTTATTAAGTCCACCCACCCTCACAGGTTCTCGTTATGAGGTCACGTCTGTTCCCGCAAGACCGTCCATCAGAATGTGTTTGGTTGATGTGCTGTGGGCTTTTAAAAACTGCATGTGAACTGCATGTCTCCCTGCAGCGCTCGAGCTTACCGCCTTCCTCTCTGCCTTTTCACTACTAGGTCTGAGACACAGTAGCCTCTGCATGTTGACAATGACTTGCTGTGAGCGGCGCGTGAAGCTTAATGGTGAGAAAAAAAAAAGGAAAACCTTAAAAAACGTTTGCTGTTTGTAAATTTACAGTCGACCCGAAGGACCGGGGTCTAGGGTCAAAGCGGAGCAGGGGTGCCAGCGGCAGCAGCGAAAGCACCAGCATTCACGTCCTCTGCCCCCGCGGGACAGGAAATGGGCCCGGTCGGGACGCAGCTCCGACAGACACTTTGCAGACGTCAAAATAGAGCTGGGGCCCATGCCGTTCGATCCCAAATACTAGCAGACCATGTGGGTTTTAGCTGTTTCTATTGTAGCTCCTAAAGTAAAGGTGATCCCAATGCAAATGAGGTTGGTGTGTTTTTGGAATCGGATGAATGAAAGCAGTTCCTCCCCCAGTTTTGGTGATGTTTGCACAAGTGTAAATGCCGGTTGAATGTTTTTTTGTTTTTTCCCAGCTCCGTGTCTGTCCTTGTTTGTGATCAGCCGTTGACTGTATTAAGTCCGAATACAGTCAGTAGTCAATGTCGCTTCCTCAGAGCTTACTTAGTCGGGTTCCAGAGAAGGACGTTTGCTAACACGCAAGTTCATTATCCGTTCTGGTTCTCCTTGTTGGAAGTTCTTTAGTGAGTTTGCTGTACAAATCAAAGGCACAAGTCGTTTGTTTGAGAAGGCACTTAATTTGAAGTACGCACTTTATGATCAAAAAAAAAGAAAAAAAAGAAAAATTATAAACACTGAAAATCATATTCATGATTTCATTAGGCTGCGTGATAGGACGATCTCTAGATGTCATAAAATCAAAGGAATTAGAATTGAGGATTGATAATCAGCTGAACAGGGCAATATTCTATTATCACAAGACCGACCAATAAGCACTCGGGATTTGTTCTACTGAAATTCCAGCTGGAAAATTCCACTGTGGTAGCATTGGGAAAACTTCGGATCGGGTCATTTCCAGAGATGCCTTCCTTTGGTGTGTTGTTTGGCGCGTGTTGGTTTTCTTACTGCTGCTAAATGTCAACACTGATTAGAACTTATCTAATAGAAATAACACGGAGGCGTGACGTTTCTAGGTTGCCATGTTGGGTGCAATATGTTTTGTGCTTGTTTGTGCACTTACCATGTCCAGTAACATTCCAGCTGAAGCTTTGTTTTCCAAAAATTCTGCAAAATGTATTTCTTTTGTTTGCTGTCGCGCAAATCATTATGCACGAAAGTCTCTAGAATAAAACAAGTTCTAGAACACAAACGGAGCTGTCTGTCCTTCTTCACCAGCACGAGATATTCCTGGTATACCCTGAGCTGAAATCTGAACAGTGAAGGAAACAACTCCGGGGGAAAGTTACGAGGCTAATGCCGCTAACACACACTAACGGTCTGTAGTCACCCAGACCTCGTCTGTAAGGGCCCAGACGGCCAAAACGTCTTTCAGTTTGTTCCAACAGCAGCCAGATCTTCATGAAGGTGCCGCAGACTTGTCGGTGTGGTTTAGGCCACAGTGTAACATGCTGCGATCTAGTGGTCTGCATTCCCACATGACTCCACAGGGTGGGAACTTCATTGTCATGCTCGAGAGCGAGAGGTAAAACAATCCTGTATATATATATATATATGTGTGTGTGTGTGTGAAAATCCTTCAAATGAATAAACAGTGTATATGAAATGATAATATTCACGCATGTGGGCAGCACAAAGGTCCTGGGTTTGATTCCCAGCTGGAGCGTCCGGGGTCCTGTCTGTGTGGAGTTTGCATGTTCTCCCTCTTCCAGGTGCCCAGGTTTCCTTCCATAGTCCAAAGACATGCAGCCAGGTGAACTGGAGATGCTAAATTGCCCCCCACCCCCAAGGTGTGTGTGTGTGTCTGTTTTTGTTTGTGTGTGTGTGTGTTTTTGTTTGTTTGTTTGTTTGTGTGTGTGTGTGTGTGTGTGTGTGTGTTTTTGTTTGTTTGTGTGCATGTGTATATGTGTGTGTGTGAGAATATGTAGGTCTCTGTGTCTGCCCTGCGATGGACTTTTGGCCTGTCCAGGGTGTTTCCTGCGCTGGGATATGCTGGGTGCTGGGATGGGCTCCATCACCCCCACAACCCAGAAGGCGAAGCAGCTCAGCAGATGAATGAACGAATAATTAGAATGTATAATTATCATACGGGGCCCACGGCGAAATAATCTGCTGTGCTACACCACAGTCCACAAGTCCACTAAAGGCAAATCTGACATGCGGCACAGCTGTACGGCACACATACGGAAAATCGTTTATTTGTAAGTAGTCGAGCGCTGGATGGTGTACGGGACGGCAGGCGGGAGCTGAAACCTGGGAGTCACTGTAGTTGTGGGTTCATGGTCTATTTTGTCTGTTCCAGCTTCCCATATTTTGGTCCACCTACCTGCGGATGTCTGAAGCGGTGCGGCTTTGTTGAAGTACCTTTGTTGTGTGACCCTAACGAAGACGTGCGTGTCGTTTGAGCTGGCTGAATGGAGTCGTAGTGACATACTTCTACAGGAACAATTCGGGCTATTTGGGTGACTATTGAGTTCTAGTGGTTGCCAGGAGCGTTAGCCTTGCGCCTCCAGTGCTGAACTAAAGAAGCTGAATTTGGACTCCAAACATGTCTTGACGGACCAACCACATCCAGGGTCAGTGGAAAACAGGGTAAATAAGATTTTTGGACAAACCATTCCATAACCGGTGGCTTAAAAGACGCCCCCAATTCGAAGAATTTAAGAAAGAAGACATGAAATAACAGGTTCTACAAAAATCAAGGATTTAATTAGAAAAGCTGCACAGTGTCAGTTTCACATTCGTAAACTTAAAAACGCACCATTAATGGTCCAGTGATTCCGGGAGCTCTCGAGTTACTGTCCGTATATCAGAATCTTCTTCCCCACTCGTCCTTCCGGGAGATGGGTGTGGAATATTTCGGCTTGTTTGACGTACCGATTTCCGTCCAGAAAAGATGAAATGTCCTACAGAGAAGAGTTGGACAAAAGTAGGGTCTCATTAATATGCACATGCTTCCTCATGTGTTGCAGTGTTTAAAGGGGAACTTCACCAACAGCACAGCTCAAGTGGTTAGGAGTTTGGTGGGAAGTTCTGTAGATACTTACTGAGTCTAAATAACCAAGACTACAAAATAGTCACAATTACACTTTAACACCCATTACTGTCATGATGGATTCCTTTTTTAAATCCATTCCTGGTGGAGGGATACATGAAGGGTGTTATGAGGCAAAGTAGTCCCACAAAAATGTATTATTTCCAGGTTTTCCAGATTTTCC